>JBAJNP010010784.1:0-15846 GCA_036877545.1 Yasuhikotakia modesta
TATCTATCTATCTATCTATCTATCTATCTATCTATCTATCTATCTATCTATCTATCTATCCCCCCTCTCTCTCTCTCTCTGGGTGTAAAAGGTCAAGAGAATCCCTCTCATCACCCTGATTCATTTCCTGAGTTTGGTTTCCAGCAGCTCTTTGTTTCTGGGCCCCTGACTGATGACACACAATAGGGGCCGTTCACTGACTGTCCCCCATATGACACCCGTCTCTGAAGCCCATAAAGGGACAATCTGTCGACTCTATTGTCAAGCCCCCGTCAGCGGCTCCTGACAGCAGTTGGAGAGCCTGCGCTGCCTGCGGACGCCAGCAGGGTTGGTCACAGGTCAAAGCGCGTCCGACTCGACGATTATCCTCCCCTGAGGAGATGCATAAATTACAGCCCATTGGTCCATCGGTGCGGCGCTGAGCAGCCACCCAATGACAGCTGCCACGCAGAACTGAGCTCTTCAGATGGAGACAAACACACGAGGTGATGAGTTTGTTTCTGCTTGATCTGAACACAGATTAACCTCACAGCAGTATCACTGTTATCCCCAAAACACACACACACACACATACACCCACACAAACACATATATACCCACACAAACACACACACACACACATACACCCACACAAACACATATATACCCACACACATATACACCCACACAAACACACACACACACATATACACCCACACAAACACACACACATATATACACCCACACAAACACACACACATATATACACCCACACAAACACACATATATACACACACACATATATACACACAAACACACACACATATATACACCCACACAAACACACACACACATATATACACCCACACAAACACACACACACATATATACACCCACACAAACACACACTAAATTTACAAACTGTTTTTAGTGTTAAATCATTTATAAAGAACTAATACTAAGACACAAGTGACGTATAGTTACAGTAACTGATGTAAACTCTCATTAAAAACATATTTCTCCCCCCTCAGCTGTGAGTATTTACAACACAGCACAGCCTCTGAAAGACACAAGCTAATATTTTATCTATTACCACAGACCTAATTATATAATGAAGTGAAGCTGCCCTGTCTCCCTGCAGCACATTAAAGGACACACTGACTCGTGTGATGCGGATGGGCTGTTAGGGCAGCACTCAGCTTTATGCATTACAAATACAGATGAGTGTCTTTAATCAACAGCCTGTGGGATGAACACAAACTCTCATTAGCAAAGTTAAAGGAAGTGATGTCGTCACTTTCTAACCTGCGGCTGTGATGTCCACACGGCCCCCCGCTCTCGTCCCTCTGAACCAACTCACACTGCTTTAATATTCATGTGTGCTCAACATCAGCTGCACATCTGTGTGTGTGTGTCTTACACACATGATGGACATATGAAATGACTGAATAAACGTGTGTGTGACTAAAGACTGAAGCATGATGGAGTCTCTACTGCAAGTCACATTTGCAGACACACACAGACACACACAGACACACAGAACCAGCAGGATGTTTTAATGTTTTTTTGTTACTTCATGGAAACATTAAGGAAACATTTGTACTAAACTGTTAGCTAGCTCACTGTTTCAAAAAAATCTGAGTATTAAAAATAATAAAATTAAAGAGGTTTCTTTGTTTACTAATTTTGTGGCACGTTTAACTGACTGAACAGTTTACAGAAAAGTGAGATTTAGTTACGTGAATGTAAAGCAGTTACTCTCACTGATCCACAGAAGCGTAAAGTTCACGCATGTGCTGCCGTGTGGCTCATGTTTCTCCTGTTACCATCTGTCTGTGACTAAACACATTTCATGTCTCTTTTAAATGTTATATGGGCCGTCCTCTGAGACAACCATAACATCTCCACGCGGATCAATAAACTCTGAGACTAACTCACAATCATAACAATCATCTCAATCTCACACTGGTGCTCTCAAAACAGCCCACAATGTTTCTAAAATTACCTCTAAACCTCCCGTTTAACAGCACAGAATAATCACATAAAACATAACAGTTATTAGAATGACATCTGATGATGTTATGATGTGATTTCAGCAGCGCCTCAGATCTTCTGTCTCCTGGATTTCTCTGCTGTGGCTCTGACCCGACCCGATGTAATTACAGACTCGATGTGAATTTAAGCAAATGTCAGGTAGCTGAAGTTAAGAGAGATTTGACCTGATCTAAACCCAATTACCACATTTACTGCAGGAACGGAGAAGAAACGAGGGCTGGGCGGTTCAGAAACTCTCCAGTCTGACTCCAGTTCAACACGCTCACGTTCTCACAGGAACTTTCACAGCTAACCGGGAACATTCTCAGAACATTGGCTAATGTTGCCTGAAAGTTGTTAAAAGTTGCCAAAAACATTCTTGCAGTAATGACAACTTTTCTACTTATTGTTTATAATGTTATTCTTAAAATGTTAGTGGAATTTAAACAGAATTGTAGGAGTTTGAATAAGGTTCCTACAAGCTAGCAATGATGTTAATACATCAAAAAAGTACATTTTAAACATTAATGGTCTTGTTCACACATGCTCCCTTAATGGTAATTTACTGGTAATTTACCAGTAAGTTCTACATGTGTGAAAGGGGCCATTGACTGGTGATTTCTTTATTATAAAGCCACAAAAATTACTCTTTCAAATGGATTTTTACATTTTCTAAAACTGTTTAATGAAAAGTGCTCTCTAAAAATAAAGCTTTTATCCTGAAACGCAAAGATTCATTATCCATTAACTGTAACCGCTGCTTTAGTCTGCAGGATTCATCACAGCACACTTCCTCCTGAACATCAATTTCCTGTTTGGTTTAGTCACTGTACCTGCAGTGTGTGTGTGTGTGTGTGTGTGTGCGTGAGGGACGTTACTAAACACGATTATTAAACACAATATAATCAACATGCAAAATGGTTTCTGTGGTGGTTAGGTTACACTGAACACACAATATAAATGTCTAGGACTGAAGGTTTCTATGCCCCCAAAATAAAATGTATAGAAATTATAGAAAGATTAATATAAACCACCCTGTAATGATTATTTTTAACAGTCCGGTGAATCAAACTGCTTACAAATACAGAGATATCGTCTCTCAAGTGATTAGTTTTCTTTTTATTTGACACTTACTAATTATTCATAACATGAGTGATCTGACAGCGTGTGGCATCACCTGAGCTAAAGCAGAGCTCAGGCGGATGAGGCACGTTTAGAGCTGTTGTGTAACGGCGGATAAACGCTCCGCACATCAGTTCAATTCCATCTCCTTCTAGAAGTTACGTTGCTTGGCAACCGGAGACAGGCAGTGAATTGTGACGAGTTAAAACTAAGTCACTCCTTTTCTAATCAGCGCAGCTACACTGGCTCAGTGTGCAACAGTCTGCAGTGTGTGTGTGTGTGTGTGTGTGTGTGTGTGTGTGTGTGTGCGTGTGTGTGCGTGTGTGTGTGTGTGTGTGTGTGTGTGTGTGCGCTGTTTGTTTCTGTTAAATGTTGCTGCAGATTTACTGTAGTGTAAACAGCTGAACAGAACCCTGCGGGGATACAGCAGCAGCAGTGTGTGTGTGTGTGTGTGTGTGTGTTTTGGATGGCTGTCTTGTGTCCACTGAGCTAAACACTTAAATATACTTCAGTTAAACTTATGGGCCATTTACGTTTACAGCTTTACCTTTATTTACAGCTTTAACCTTTATTTACTTAATACCTCTATTAACGCTACAAATTTGTTTTGAGAGGAACATTCAAAACATTCAGTTTTTTTGACACTGTACTGCTTGGTTAAAAAAACATTGTTCAAGCGTTTCTAATTCTGTGAGAAATCTGAGCTATCAGACATAACAGAAAATCTGCTGCGCAGCCAATAGAAAACGTTCTGTTATGTTCTCTCAAAGTTACCAAACATGTTCCTGCAGTAATGCGACATGTAATTGTTATGTGGAACGTTTTAAAAACATTACACAACACATTGATGTTACCACGTCCACAACACTGTGCCATTCTGATGTATATAAAACTTTCTTACAACCTGAACTCATCAGTTGGGTCAGACTTCAGCCTGAGGAAAATAATCCTGCAACAAAACACAGAATCACTTCAAATGTCATTTTCTCTCGAGTGCTGCAACACAATATCTTTAAACCCTTGGAGTCACATTGTCTTTTGAATATGTACAATCCTCAAAATGATCATTTTATCCTGTATTTCACCTTTACACAATTGTCTGAGGACCATTAAATCTGTGGAGTGAGGTTAAGACACCATCTGTATCAGTCTGTGAAGATGTTTAATGACTGAAGCGTCTCTTTAGGAAGTCCCCTCCAATGAGCACAAGGACGTTTCCTGACGCATAAGCCAATGTCACACTGTCATCAGACACGCTCCACACCCCCTCCGCTGTGGCCATTCATTTACTTTAGTCACATGTCACCAGGCAACATGCATAATCACAGATCCCAGCAAACAGCCTGAAAACAGCCAATGACATCCTCGATTACTCATTAAGTGTGAACGGACCGCAGAGTATTCGGAAAACATGCCCTCGGAATAATGCATGAGGTCTGACATTCCGTCACGTGACGGTGCGGCGCATCCCTGACATGCCAATTGAATTAGGATCTAAAGGGACTCCCGGTGAACGGGACCCATGTGACTGTCACCGACATTTTTCACAGGACAGATTGGATTTCCCAGTTAGTGCTCCGGACGCTATAATTGACATGATGAAATGGCAGGTGAAGGACAATCACATTCCATGCTGGATCCAAATAAACACCAAATTCCTGTCCTGTTCCAGAACAGCGGTGTTCTGTAATGCAGCGTGGACACTAAAGATCTGCTCGCTTTAAGAATCAAAGAGAAAACTGTGACACTGTATGTAAAGCTACTTTAAATAATGTAACACTGCAAAACGCTGTACAGAATTACAAGAATCTAATTCTGTTGAATATTTATGTGTCTGTTTAATCTGAATTTCATATAGCGCTTTTTGCAAAGTTGCATTATTTTAAGGATGCAATTACATACAATGTCACAGCTTTTCCATTAGCACTATATATATATATATTTACAGACACACACACACATAAATACATATACAAACCCACACAAACATACACAAACACTCACACACCTACACACAAACAGACACACATACATACACACAAAAGGCCAAGACAGATGATCTAATTCCTTTACTACATCGAAAATAAATACCTAAAACAAAAATAAAACTTGAAACTGAAGCACTAAACAAATCTAAGTGTTGCTGTTACATATTATTTTTTTGTGATTTTTTTTGTGTCACCCTTGTAGATTAATTTCACACGTGCAAAACCAAGTGTGAAACTCATGTTGATTCTCCAAAACATGCTGGAGTTCAAAGACTTCAGTGCAGCTGAATGTAACTGTGTCAGTCACTGTGTTTATTAACTGACCATTTAATGCCGCTCTTTACTGTCAAAACTCATTTCTCCACTGAATTCTGCTGGATGCCTTAAACTCAGGAGTTCAGCTGGAATGAAACGTCACCAGTTTTGATTAGGACTGATGCACAGCCCTGCTAATGAGTGTTAGAATGCTAATCTTTAAAAACCTACTTAAGATTAATCTTTACATAAGACTAGCAATGAAGACACATTTAAACTGGATTAGTTCGCCGCTCTCAGCACACAGGGTGGGATAATCTGTGAATAACTTCTATCCGTTTAACGTCTCTGGCGTGAAATGTAATGAGATGTCCTGTCTGATGCGGCTGAGACTCAACACTCAGAGCGCACCCAGACAACAGGGAACGTTCTTACAACGTTGGCTAACAATCTCAGAATCTTCTTTCAAAGTTATGAAAACCCATTCTTGCAGTAACATTACTAGAGCATTTTTAAAAGTACATTATACATCAAAACAATATTCTTATGTAGTTGGTAAAATGTTTTAAAAAGTTCCAGGAATAAAACATTTTTCTAAAACCAAAAAAAAAATCTAAAACCTAATCTATAATCTAAAAACCTGATGCTTTCTGACCCTTTCTACAACTTCCAAAACAACATTTTGAACATTTTTGTTATTTAATGGAAACGATAGGGACTGTTCTTACAACCTACAATTGTTACACAAACCACAAAATCTGTTACAGATAGAAGCTGCTTCAATGATAATGTCCCATATCAGCACAAAAATGCAATTTCACAAGAGAACTCACTGCAGTTTTGAATCTCAAATCAGAATTGAGATGTTGGCAAAAGAACAGCACAAGAGGTCTACGCTTGAATTGTGATTAGCGATTAGCTATGCAAAGGATTAGACCGATTTTAAACACGACTGTGTGTCTAAATCCAGGCAAATGAAGAGCCGTCTGTGTTTCCCCTCCATATGGCACCGGGAACAGAGGGGGGGCGTAGCATTAAAATAAATGTGTAACCTTCATGTTACTTGTTTAAAGTCTTCAGCTTTTAACGTTGCACTAAAACATATTGTCTACATAAAAATTCCACAACACCAAATTAAATTTAAATTAAAAAGAAAATACAATTTATGCAGTGGACAAATTTAAGGCAGCACTTGTTGCTAATGAGGTTTTTTGTCTTCTTGTGTTTAAATATTCCTACTGGAAAACAAGAGATCAATTACTTCAAGCAAAACTGCATAAAATATTAAACTTCAGAAAATCAAATTAAGCCAATTAAAAACTGCATTATTTAAAAATAATTGCTAATGCTAATTTAACATTCTCATGTCAGCTTTCTTTAAAGGTGCATTATAATTAAACCGAGATCACAGGAGCAAACATGCAGACAACACCTTCAGTTAAATGGATCTGAGGCAGAACGATGTTCTAGTTTCACACTTCCAGAAAGATCTTATTTATCCAGAATCTTATTTCGGTTAACCTTGAAATCGTTAGGGAAATGATGGAGAGCAGAAAGGCCCAGAACACAGCCATCATAATTACATGCTCTGCCACAACACGCTGGCGTTTGCCTGATGGATCAACCTGCTCTGTCATAAGAGCGATGGGAACCATTACCCATAATTCCCGGTGTCGCTCGTTTCCCACATAAACGTCTGCGCTTCTGCGTAACATCTAACATGAGGCGTCATACATCTGCACACGGCTGAAAAACTGCACAAAGCACCTGAAGTCAGAGAGAACGACATCGGCCGGCTGTCACCTGAAGAGACGGTCCTGTAACGGTTTATAAAGGTGACAGCTGTCACAAAACATTTGATGTTATTTCAGAACGAGGCCGTGATGATAGATGAGGCTCGGCGGACCTCCATGTTTCCTCAGACGCTCTATAAATGTATCAGTCTCAGAGGAAGAGTTCTGGCCAGTTCATCATGTTTCTTTAAAAGCACAGGAGATACAGAGAGAACCTCACAGTTTAACTGTTGCTTCTGACCTCGAGAGGTGATGAGAAACTTCATTTATTAATGTCTCTGGCTGCCCCCCAGCTAACAATTTAAGGTTGTAGGAATGATTCCCTAACATTTCCATTAAGTAACAAAAACTGATCGACGTTTGTAGAAGTTGTAACATTAACATCTGTAACATTTAAAAATGTTTTTAAAATGTTGGCAAATGTTGTTTGTAAAATGTTTTGTAAATGTTTGTTGACTTTGAGAGAGAACTGACAGAACACAGAGAATGTTTGCATTAATGCTAAACAAGGTTCTACTGAACAAGCCCACCAGCAGAACGATCGATAGAACCGGCCAGAATATCTGTCTGAGGAGAGAGTTTAAAGTTTTCTATTAGAGTCTAATGAAACACCATTATTATTGAGCAGCTGATCAAACACAAAACGTGTGTGTGTGTGTGTGTGTGTGTCCACTCACACACAACAGAACTATTAGAACACAATCGAACTCTGAAAGTAACACACAGAATGACTGTCACTGTTTGCTGATGCATGTTAACTCCACCACAAAGAAACAAATACAACAACTACAACACAATGCTCACATTAAGAATCAAGCAGGGCTACAACAGATCTCGGGTTGTTTTAAACGCTGAAAAAAACAAATTTACTGCAAAAAAATTCCCAGACAACAGCCATTACTAACCAGTTAACATTAACCAGTTAAACCATTTCCCCAACTTCTGTAAACACATTCCACTAACAACTTACTAACGTTTCTGATAATGCTGAAATAACTCTTAGAGAACGTTAGCCTCTCAGCACTGAACTTCCAGTAGTGATGGACAGTGTGAGTGGACATTTAGTTCTCATTGGGTCTAAAAGCTGCCTCAGGACACGTGTTAAAACCTTCAATGCGCTCCTGCCTTCCTTTACACAAGCAGGAATCCAATTCTACACCTCTTTTATTTTTATTTACGGTCAATCCTACAGGAGTGTCTTTTGCAACAAATCAAGCTTAAAGTGTCGACAGCCTCACAAGACGTGAACGCAGAGCGACATCAACGCTTCACCTTCATCTCTGTGTCACTCGCTGATTCCTGCAGTTTTTCCCAGTTCATTCAGTCTCCGGCAGGATCTGTACTCCCCTCCGCCGGAGCATCCGCGGTTCAGCCCTGCTCTATATTCCGCACCATTTCAGCTACTGCTGGCTTGATATATGAGTGCCATCAGGGAAAATAATGGTGTGTCTGCGGCTAATCTTTTATTTTGCTGCTGCGAGGCCAAATGGAGCGACAACAAGCGGGTTTCTGTGGGCAAAATGAAGCTGGAATAGCACGCTTTGGAAAGTAGAGGTTTAAAGAGCAACGCGGCTGGTGAAAATGAGAGTTGATGACAAATAATAAGATGTTACCATCCACTCTTTCACCTCCATCAAGGTGTAACCTTCACATCACTGCTCTGAGACAGACAACCACCGGAGACTGAGTGAGTGAGTCTCATCAGAAAAAGTCACTGCAAAATCACAACTGCATGGTAAAATTTTAAATAGCATGAAGAAAATAAAAGTAAGAGAACTGTGACATTTTTATAACTAAACAGTTAAACATTTTCATGCTTGTAAAGTCCACTCAGTTAAACTTTTGTGCACATATCAAAATATTTTACAATAATTCAAAGCTGCAATCTGTAACTTTTGATTACAAATAAACTAAATATTAATTACTTGGCAAATTACAGATCAGTTTTTAAAACAATCTTCCCAACTATAAGTTTATAATAATAATTTATGGTCAGATTTTCCAGGAATGTTTGTTTGACTTCATCTGACTTTAACACACAAAAAGTATTTAAATTAACCTGCAATTTTATGTTTTACACAGAGATGGCAGTAAAGAGACAAAAGTAACAGATTGCAGCTTTAATAAACTAATGTTTTTAAAAGTCTTTTTGAAATCCTGTTTCTCTGACTTTCTAAATGACACCATGATTTCAATCACATGTCAGAGGACAGAACATGAGTTCTAAACAGAGTCCAACAAAAACCTTCTGCTGATCTCTGGTTTAGCTCTTCTTCACTCCTGACATCAGACGGAATCGGACCGTGACGGACACAGTCTGATGCTCCACATGTCAGGACGCCAGCAGAAACAGCAAATTAAAGCGACCAGCTAATCATCTCAGGTTGTAAGAACGTTTTCCTAACATTCTCATTTCCTAAGTAACAAAAACATAAAAATTGTTATTTTGACTATTTTGTTATTTTGGTTACAGGAACGTCATTCAAACATTTTAAATTTCTGTAATGTTTTGAAAACGTTCCACTGACTAACTGCAAAAATGTATAGTTTCATATAGATAATAAGATCTATACACAATATAAGAAGATCTATATATAATAAGAATGTTTCCTGTTAGCTGGGTGTATTCTGAGACATGAAACACCTCAAACGCAGACCTGTGTGGGCAAGAGAGACAGACTGAAATGGCCTTGGCTATCTGCACCCTAAATCCTTTCCAAAGCAGTTAAGAACTGCAGAGAAATGGGGTTTTGGCAGCCGTCAGGACTGGCAGTGGATTCGGCTCTCGGGTCGCTGTTGAGCAGTGGGAGAGTCGGTCCCTCTTGGCACAACCACACAGGAACCAACGGCCGTCCCCCGCGAGCAGGTGGCTGGAATCAGCTCCAACACCGCGGGCTCTGGACCCAATGTGGAAGATCTACAGCTTCAGATAACACCAACGACCTTGAGAAGAGACGTTACAACAAACCTGGCAGGATCTCCACCAATCTCTGCTCTATTTACCTCCTGATCTTCTCTCATCTTCTGTGTGTAAGAATTACTGACACACTGATAAATTAGCCAGATTGGCCATTTATAATGACAGATCAACTGATACCATGTTCACTTCATCAACTGACAGAAGTTTCCTCCTGTTCCTGTTCAGTTCCTGTGCTGACAGCCTCGTCCATAATAAACAAACCCACTGCAAACTATTCAAATGTTTTTATCGACTCTAGATTAAATATTTCAACATTTTCAACATTTCTGAGTACATCTCATTTTCTGCTATTAAATTGTAAAGGGAAACATGTCAAAATATAACTCAGTTTGGCTGATTTCAGTGAGGTTATATTATACCGGCCATCAAAACTCCTGTCAGTAAACCAGCACTCATATTCATAACTAGAAAATAACTCAAACCTCCCCTCAGAGCATCTCCAAGCCACACCTCCTCCAACACAGACTGAATGCAACGATTGGACGAACACTTGTGTGCGCCGCCTACAAAGATAAAAGCATGAATATATCTAGAGCGCTCAGTGACAGCTTTCAGGATGTGAAGAGACTTTCAACAGCATAACAAAAAAACAAACCGAATCAGCAACCATCAAACCATCAGCCATCAGCCACATTTTTCCATCCACCAGCCTTTTATCAGCGTACCTGCGATCGGAACACGTGATTGGATTAGAGGCTCATCAGTGGAGACGGATCTCATTGGGGAGCTGATAAAGAGGCTCATTAGCGAATCGCTGTGATTGGCTGGCTGATGGCTGAGTCTCTTGGACAGCGTTCTGTGGTTCTGTTTAATGTGTTGCCAGGAACTGAGGGAATCGGGAGCCTTCCAATCACATTTTTGGCAATGGTCTAGTGCTTCCATTTCTGTAAGAGCCACTAGTTACCTGGAGTGCCATTTTGGCGGATTTTCAGCTTTTTTTAAGCGCCTCTGAAAAACAGAAGTGGCTTTATGTTTTGAGAGCCTCTCGACACACTTTTACAATACAGAATCTCAGGTTTGTCAAGGTGTTTGGCTGTCTAGATTTATTTGTTTGATTCTGAGTTTCTGTGTTGTCTTGACAGTTAAATGTGGTGCAATATGTGCAGTATGTTTTTCTATCTTCCATGCTGGCGTTCATTCTATTGGTCTAATGCGTTTACACACCTCATAAGTTTCTCTTCTCTGAAACAATGCGGCCACATCGCAGAGATTGACAGATGCTGACTCAACACGAGAACCAAAATCACTTCTGCATTAACAGACGAAAGTATTTATAGTACAAACTGAAATAAAACAGTGCTGACAGAGTCTGTACGTTGAAAATGATGTCAAAAGGCGTCACAGAGCACCAGATCATAAGAACAAGGTCACATACAACATCTTCTGTGAAAGTCTGATTAAACAATTCAAAGTTTTCCCATAGTAACTTTATGAAAGCATGCTCGATCGTCCTTTATCTCTCTTACACACACACACATCATATAGAAATGACATTTAATTCACAGCTAGTTTATAAACAACATAATCTAACCCTAACTCACGCTCTGACCTGGAATCTGAACAGAAAACTTTCTGCATTTTAACAATAAAAAAAACACAAAGACACACACACACAGACATACAAACAAACACACAGACGCGCACACACACACGTTCTTAATGTTACTCTGAACGCAACTATAATCCTAGAATTTGTGCTGATGTAAAATGTGAACTAATATCCTATAATGTTTTACCTTCTTCCTATACTGTAATTTTGTTAATTATTGAAAACATACCAACATTACTGGAGGAATGGTTTAAATAACTTTTAAAAGAATTCTAGCCAGCGTTCTGAGAGTGTTCATAATATTTTCTGTGTTGAACTGCTTGTAAAACATTGCTCGCCGGTAAAAGTGCTACAGAAAAATTACTTTTGTTACCAAAATTCAAAACACATGCTGCTGAGAAACAGTTAAAAGAATAACTTTGCTTCCCTCAGAAACAACACATTATCCCAGCCATGAATCTCTCTGTCTTTTACAGCCCTGCTGGTTTCAACAACCGCTCACACGCAGCATAACAAAACTGTTCTGCACACAAGAGCCTTTTAGGTACAACTGTTGTCTTGAGGTGTGGCAGCTGTAGTAATAGCAGATTAATTTACTCAGAGCTGTTGAATTCACTGCGGCTGCGACATCGTCTCAACAAAAGTCAAGTGTAAGGAGCTGTATTTTCATTACTGTAGATCTCACTAAACTGAGGTCACGTCACAAGAACAACACACCTGTGCAATATTACATGCAGCTACCACGTCAGTGAGACCTGCTGCTGCATGCACACATGCAGATCACACACTGACTCCTGGCCGTTTAGCTTCATTTGGAGAACTAATGCATCACGCAATTACTGCGAGGTGAAGCAGAGGCATGGAATTCTCCTGCAGAGATAAACAGCTCCCTAATCAGCCGCGCTGCGCATGTGGGGAGCTCCATAATAATGAAGCTTAATGGACGAGGCAGTGCAGACGTCTGCGCAGATGTACGGATCTGTGTGATAGCCGCTTCTGCCAACGGCAGGAGGTGCAGTTTGTTTTCAGGGGTGAGTAACATTAGTGACATTAGCAGAACATTGTGCAGAAACGTTAGCAGAATGTAAGCAGAACATTACCGTATAATGTTATGTATAAACATTGTGTACGGTCTCACAACCAGGCAATAAAAGTAATACAACATACAAAAACTGGATGTTTTAAACTTTAAAATAATGCTTTAAATGTTTTTACTTAATGGAAACATTAGGAAAATGTCTTTAACAACTTCAAAAGTTGTTTTAAATTGCAGCGTGAGAGCTGATGTGTCTCTCGTCCACATTTTCTCTCTTTCTCCGGCTTTTTCCATTCATGCCTGACAGCAAATGTGAGGAACAATCCATCAAGAATTCATCAGAAAAATAGCAGCTCCAATAATCTTCCTCCCTCTCATCCATGACGGGTAAAAGTTCCCCCGGGTAACGCGGCCCACACATAATCAGCCCATCTTCAGAACGCTGGCTAACCTGCTGCAAAGGTTCCATCAAAGGTTCTATTACAAATGTTCTCAAAACCAGTAACGGTAAAAGTAAACATCTAAAAAATAAAAATAACTTCAAAATAACATTTTTCTTACTCAATTCAAACATTTAGGATACGTTTATACAACCTAAAATTGTTGGGGAGTGATTCACTGAAGCATTATTCATAGTCACTTCTTTAAATGACAAACTGTTCATTAGCGGATCAGTTCATCAGTTCTGGGTGAGTTAGAGACGCGCCGGTCAAACTGACCCAACTGTGACACTACAGAACTAACAAACAGAACCACAACGATGGATTCCAATGGGCATTCCCAACACGCTCCATCCGCAACAGCACAAGGGGTGTGGTTTAGCAAACCCTGGTTACCATAGTTACCCACTCATTCCTATGAGAAAAACAGGAACAAACATTAACTACCTCACAACAAAGATGTGACAAAACCTGATCTCACAGCAAAACAAAACTATTTTAGATTTATGAAATAAGATTTATGTCATATGGATTATTACAAAGTGAATCGTACAAAAACGGGTCACATGCATCAGACCGCATTTAAGATGCATGCATGCAGTCTAACCTCTGCAGAAATCAGAAAACTGCATCAGAAACGATGCATTTCAAACAAACATCATGATCTTGTGGAACTGTGCTGCAGTTCAACATCATCTGGTGACATTTACTGATGCATTTGTTAGATGTGACCTGTAACAGAATGTCTGCTGCAGACATGCACATGCACAGCTCCACATGCGTCCTGCAGCCGCAGCTGTTCCTTCTATTCAACTGAAAAACATGAAACAGGGACATGAGGAACAATTTTAACATCCATAAAAAACTGTTGATTATTTTTTAGCTTTTATCCAAATGCTGCAGATGCAGCTAACATCAGACAGAGAGTATAAAGTTACGTTCAGGAGTGCAAGGAAAAAATCTGTTAGTTAGTAAACAACAGAAAAGATAGAGGGATTTGTTTAATTAAGCAGGTCTTTGGTTTTTATTGAAGGATGTGATGATTGTGATGTGTTGCTCTATTTTTAAATGTTTCGTTTGATAAAAACATTAGGGGAATAAAAGATTAGGCACTTCTTTCATTCACACAGTGAATGATTTTCAGGTATCTGTCCTTCTGTCTGACAGATGAGGTGCGTCAGCTTTTTTCTGATTGATTATTGATTGTGCTCAGCTCTGCATGAGGAAACATGCAGTCAATCTCATCAGCCACCGCATTTAGAGAGACACGTCACACACCCGGAAAGAGAGAGATGTTCGGTGGCCACGCTTCACCTTTAGGGGGAATAATAAAAGCCAAAATAGCTTCTCTCTTGCATTGTGCCTAAAATGCGACGGCAGGCCGTTGAATGCGAGTCGCAGGCTGCAGCTCACCCCTCTAAAGATGCGACTTGGATCGATGAGTCCACGTGGGTGGTGCTAGGAGGGACGCTGGGGGTTGGGAATGGAGGGAGATGATTTTAAGTGCAGCGCCGGCATGAAAACGGCTTCCTTGATTCCATGCAAGAGCAATAAACCACATCCGCTTGAAATTCCATTAGCAGCCGAAACGCTCTTGCACCCCCACCCCGGTCTCAATCTGAGAGCTTCAGTATACATGCGTGTGCCTCTGCATGTTAATCAAGCTCTTGTCGCCGAGGACGCGCCGCGCAGGGAATGCAAATAACTGATGCTTCTGGGCTGGGTCACACAAATTCCAGCGCTGCATATTCTAACCAGCATGCTGAAATCACAGGGAAATGTCTCACTCTTTCATGCTACTACCCAGCTAACAGGGAACGTTCTAATAATGTTAACGTTCTTCTGAGGTTCTCTTTTAAATACACGCTTTGAGGAAAAGGTGCTTGCAGTAATGTTAGTAAAATGTTTTTTAACATTACATTAACATCAAAAACATTAGTCCCAAGGTGTCACTGCATTTTTTTCATTCACAATTTTTTTTAACATTTTTAAAACAAATCAAACTTTTATTAATGTTTGTTACCTCATTTAAACGTTAGGGAAATGTTCTTACAACCTTCAACTGTTAGCTGGATATGAGCAGTATGAGCCCTGGCAGGACCTGCTGCGGTGCCTTTTAATCTGGACTGATCCAACAGGAAGCGTTTTAATCAGACACCCTCTGCTGCAGGACCAGCTGACAAACACACTGCTTAGCAGAGACACAACAATACAGACCGCAGCGCTAACACACTCATACACACTCTATGAAAGACAACATACCATGAACAAACACAATCTATGAAAGCAAACACACTATATGAATGCAAACATACAGTCTATTGAATAAACACACATCTATATAAGACAAACACACACTACATGAAACAAACACACACTATATAAAACAAACACAAAATCTATGAAAAAAAACACACACTATATAAAACAAACACACACTATGAAACAAACACACACTATATAGAACAATCACACACTGTGAAACAAACACACACTATATAGAACAATCACACACTGTGAAACAAACAAACACACCGTGAAACAAACACACACTGTGAAACAAAAACACGCTATATAAAACAAAAACACACTATATAAAACAAACACACACTATATAAAACAAACACACACTATGAAACAAACACACACTATATAAAACAAACACACACT
>JBAJNP010010785.1:0-15845 GCA_036877545.1 Yasuhikotakia modesta
AATTCCACTCTGACGTTTTTCTAGGCTGCTGTCATTATATAACTCATGCCTTCATTTATTTACTTATTTGGTTGTTTTTGTAGATATTGTTCCTTAGAAAATCTGGCGGTACATTTATTATTTTTAACATGCATTATTAATATATTCATTTAGTAGTACTTTGTAATTCACAGCTGCATAATGTTGTGTGTTTTTAGTATTATGAGAGAATGATATAATGTATTCTACATATCTGCTTCATAAAATCTATCATTCATAAATATTCCTAAATAGATCTATCTATCTATCTATCTATCTATCTATCTATCTATCTATCTATCTATCTATCTATCTATCTATCTATCTATCTATCTATCTAAACCCATAAAGTCATTTTTTACTCTTACATCAAACAAAATCTGCCAAAAGTATCTTCATGTATAACTTAATAACAAGCATCCTGGCTGGGAGTTAAATTAGTTGGTTAGCACAAAGTCATTTTGTTTAGAGTTGTTTAAACCTGGCTTAGCAAATGTGTTGCGTGTGTGTTGTGTTAGTTTTGTGTTCTCAGCTGCTTGCACTGGTATTTGTTAGTAAAATGTTGTGTGTACTACTGAACACAACATCTGCTCAACACTTGTACTGTATTGAGTTCTAAAACATACATCTTTTTAGTATGTCCACCTGATCTCACAGGAAAATATTTTTCCTATTTTCCTATAACTATTTTATGGGATCATTTAAAATCATTTACATTAGCTGTCAAATCGCTAAAATGTAAAACACACACAAGTTTCCATGAGATGTTCTATCATAAATCATTTTACAATGAATCCTCTTTTATTATCGCTCTGTTCCCACAGAGCGCAACGTATTTTTCTGAACTGTTTTAGGAGGTTTTTTTTGTTGTTTTTTTTGTTTGTTTGTTTGTTTCTTTTGTTTATTGCTAGATAGCAGTACAATATACAGTTAGACACACACAAATATTTCTAACACTAAGTTTTTAACCATTTGTAAAATAAAGCATATTAATACATCAATTCAAAACATCACTACCACACAACGACACATCAAACTGCTGTTTAGATACATTGTGTTTGTTCTGCTACTGCATGGCAACTACATTAAACTCTCACCAGTCCTTTTACAAACCCAGTCTTCACATAAACGTGTTTGTAATCTGTTGTGTTTGAAAAGGAATTACTGCATTACATCTCAAGCGAAAGCTGTTACTGGTTACACAAACATACACGGACAAAATAAACACTATTTGAAAGCTTTAAATGAATTATTGACAAGCTAAAGTTATACCTGAAAAATCCTTTCTAGATATCCTGGTATGTGTGAAACAGAAAATATACAGAACTGAAATACAGATTTTTTAAAGATGAACGTGTCCCTGTAGCTCAAATACAAAGATCATGGGTTTAATTTCCAGGTAACACACAAACCGAAAAATTAAAACAAAAAATAAAATCATGCCTCGGTTTAAGCCGTGATTCAAAGTTAGTGTCAAATCATACGTCAAATAAAATACAAAACCCCCAAACACTTAAACACTTGGTTAAAAACCTTGTATTTACGGTTTGTGGCATGTTTTGAAATAGCAAATGAATACCAGGCCTTGATTTTCACCTGCTTTCCAGTTATAGTTATATAATAATAATATTGGAGGGGAATAAATCTGTATTTGATACATATGAAACATCACAACTCACTGCTGCAGTGTTGCAGTGCTGCAGTGTTGCAGTGTAATGTAACCAAACACACTCACACTGCATCCTTTCAACGCCATCACTGCTAAATCCGGTACTTTAAAGTACCATATGCACCCTCACACTCGCATCGCTTTGGATTATCCTGGATAATCCATTTACAATTTCCTGCTGACATTCACTGGTACATGTAATGTGTACAGATTTAAACTCTGAGGAATAAAAGAAAAGAGATTTAATCCTTTACTGTCTGAAAACTAGTTTATAATCCAGGATTCATACGGATTTTCCGGTTTAACATCATCTCTTATCAAATTACTCTAAAAATAAACAACAAACACCAAACTACAAAACAACAACAACAAAAGAACACCAACATAAACAAATACAACTCACAGGTGTTCTAAACTCTAACAGTGTTTAATGTATTACTGTAATGTGAACTTTACTGTAATGAGAAGTGACAGTTCCTAGTTTCTTAATATCACTGCATGCTGCATGTTAAGATGCAAAAGAGAATCTATTTGTTACACAAAAGAGTTAAATAGAGATGCGTACAATCACAACACTAATAAATCACAAGCAGAATGAGAAAAAAGATCATTGCAGATTTCCAAATCTTTTTATACAGTTAAGGAAGTACAGTCTTTAAAAATGCATTTTGTGTATGGGCTGGTGTTAAAAAAATAACATTTTGTTTTACTCACAGCCTAAACTTTTACCGTTTATTTGTCCATTACCATCGACTTCAAATGTGACTGGCTATAAAGGTCAATTAGTGACTGGTTATAAAAATTAATTAGTACAGGGACATTGTGCTCAATGTAAACTAGCCACATTTATTATAAAGCCCCACCGATCGCACCAAACATGCATGTTTCAAAAACCTCTCGTGGATTATAAGGCTTTTAAAAATGACTGTATTTAAAATAGTTCTGCATCTCTCACAATCTCTGAAACAAGAAACAGACAAAAGGTAACAAAATACTTTTCCATTACTTATCACATCACTGCTTGAGAATAAGCAGCCGTTTTGGGTAATAAAAAATATTTAAAAGAAAAGCAATAATTCATATAATTCAAATGCCTTTATAGCATTTAATCTGCATTCATCCTCTTGAACGACAGCTGCCAGCGAGTTTTCTGGTTAAACACCAAAAACGTCATTTTATTCCCATTGTAGATTTTTCATGTTTTGAATCCACAAACACACAATGAAACCAGTTTGTCTAAACCAGGTCTAATGGGAAGACAAAACTCAACAGCCACTGATGCATCAAGAGAATGAATCACAAGGACATACGAACCACCAACTCATTGAGGTCTTTAGAAATGATGGTCCCTGCTGAGTGGTTAATATGTTCATCAGATGAACCCAGGGGGTTCAGACAGTACAGTGAGGGTTACTAGATCATGGTCACTAAACAGGAGCTTGTTTTACCACCACAGAAATCACGTGAGGAGCTCATAAACATACCTAGAAGTCTGACATGTTAGCTAACCAGGAACGTTCTCAGAACGTTGTTGACAACCTCTTAACGTTCTCTTAGGTTATCAAAAACGTTCTTGCAGTAAGGTTAGTAGAATATCTTATTAACGTTGTTTGTGGAACGTTTTAATAAAAGGTTACAGAACTTAAAACGCTTAAATAACGTTGTAAGTGCTCCAATAAGAACGTCTACAAAAAACAGATCCTCTGAATGACCATGATTTACAGACACACCCCAGATGTTTTAGGAACCGCCCACTGTGCTTAGAAACGTCATATCAACAGTAAAAAGTTCCACATCAGAACAGCTGGAGCAACAGTAATTTCTGTCAGATGATCCCAGTCTGACACAGTATGACAGAAAACACGTGCCGGACTGGGATGCGGCTGCAGGAGATTGGAGATTAACTGTAGAGAAACAGTTTAGTGCATACAGGTGCGTTTTAGCCATTGGTGAAAAGTCTGTACAGACACAGAATTTTTTCCATGGAAAACAACAAGAGGAGTTCTGATAGTGCAAATCACTGAACCTGCGTAAGGCTTCGATTTAATTCTGTTTCGTAACGTTTGAATAATGAAAATTGAAAATCTCCCAGGTGGTTTTCTCTTCCGTTTCGTTCACAAAACATACAAATCCGATTCTGTAACAATTTACTATATTGGGCACAAAGGCATGAATAAATCAGGGTCCAACTTTACAACTGGAATCATTGACGTGTGAAGAACAGTCACATTTTACACAATTTAAGCACAGCTATAAAGTAATGTGTTAGTCAATATTTTCTATTGTTATAGTTAAAGTTACTTCATTAGTTTCTTCATAGTTCACACGTATATTAAAGCTGCAATCTGTGTTTTTGCCTCCCTGTCGCCATCTCTGTTTAAACTTAAAATTGCAGGTTATTTGTAACATTGAAGTCAAATGAGGCCAAACAGACATTTTTCTGGAAATTGTGCAAGACCATTTAAATGATTAATAATTATTAATATTAATGATTATTAATGATTATATAATAATTATAACTTACCAATAAATCAAAAAGAAAAAGAGACAATTTTAAACACTGATCTGTTATGCATTTCCTCAATATTTTTGAAAATATGAAAATGAATATTTTTGAAAATATGACAAATTTATGAAAATGAAATAATGAATTTTGTTCATTTTTAACCAAAACAGTTACAGGTTGCAGCTTTAACCTTTAGTTCCTGTAAAACAGGATTATTTGTGCCCCATAATAAAGTGTTACTGATTCTAATGCACGTACATTTAAAGCCCTTCATCAACATTACAAAGCAGTCAGTAAAAAATGTATGTACATTAAATATAGTGAAATAATAAACAGAATATAAAAATTAGGAATCGGTTCTGAGCAAAAGACATTTGTGTGACAGAACCTGAACTCTGTTTTAACTTCTGCTCAGTCTGTCCATGTGACCATCTGAAGCCTCAACTAAAGTGGATCAGATGGATGGAAACGGCTGTCTGGGTCTGAACCCTTGTTCTCCGCAAGATGACACCCGCTGTATTCAGTTTCCCTTACTTGCAGACAAGCCCTGAAATCTGAGCTGCCCTCCAGTCACACAGGATAACAGCCTCTGTGTATATATTAGCTTTCTGAAGTCTTTACACTCGCGGTGTGACTTTAGCGTTGAATCTAATATTCAGTATAAGAGACCTATCCTGCTCAGTTTTTGCTCCATGTTAAATTTACTTCTACACAGTGGGACGTAAGACGGGTCTTTCTTCAAGGCTAAAGAGATGAGCTCTCTTTTTCTTTTACAAATAAGGCGATATTTCTAACAAGCATTTCTTATCGTCGCTGCCTGTATGATGCAAAATGAGCGTTTACTCATTTTTGGAAGCGGTAACATGATCTGATCACACGTCCTCAGCTCACCAACAATTCCTAGCATTAGCCGCGGCTCCATCGCTCATCTCCCTCTGCAACCTGTCTTATTTTTCCATTCCAGAAAAAGAAAGTGACAAGCCACTTCATAATTGAAAGAAATGGGTTCAAAGTTCACACTATGTGTGCCAGTGTAACAAGGGGCAGCGTATCCGGTTTAACTCCTCCATCAGGCCACGTCGGTCGCATGCCTGAACCTTTTATAGTGGCGTGACCTCAGTCACATATAGCGCTACGACCTCCTACATAATCCCCAAATACCCAGAAAGGCCATTTGATGTTAAAAGTGCTTAACAGGAAGGTGGAGTTTAAAAGGATGAATAAAAGAAATAAAACATATTAGCCAATGGATAACTAGATTACCAAATGTCATTTACATAAACATGGGAAAAACAGGGACAAAGGAAGAGGGATATAAATATAGAGCATAAAACCAGACCGGCTACCACTAATGTAAGTGAACATACATTTAAATCTCAGAACACAGACTATGTACAACAAAAACTGCATTTCACATACATTACGATCCATCATGTCTAATTCTGATGCTTTTAGGGAGATAAAAGGTAAACAGAAGAGAAGCTACTACAATTTTGTTCACTTTGTTGCTCTGAATGTTTTTAGAACGTTCCCGGGTAACTAAAGAATTCATCTTGCTTGTGCATCTTATATTTTTACATTAACATTTTGATCGTTTTCTCTAAAAGCACACGACAGACATGACAGATTCTGAGATGTGAGCCACGAAAACATTTTAACAAAGGTCCCCTGTTGCTTACAACAAATATCCCCCCAACAAATAAATAAAACCATATCATATCATATATATATACACATATAAAACATGTATATATACATATACATACACATATATTCATCGGTTATGCCTTAACAATGAACAGGCCATCATTATTTATATTAATATTATGGTCCTGACTTTCAGCTGTCAGGTTTGAAAAGGCTGCCTGCTTTCTGATCACAATACAGTCACAAAGTCTGACGTGCCGCCGTCACAAGAAGCAGGAGAAGAGCTTTCTGCAGGAGGGGATGACGAGTGTTCGTAAAACAGCGCTAAACCCACGTCAGCAAACAGATCATGCCTAACAAGAACAGAGATTATCAGCGGTTTGGCACTTTTGCCCGGTGACACAGATTCTCACTTTTCAGACGCAGTTGAAAGCTGTAGGTGGACTCTGTGAGAAAAAAGCAAAAAGTATGTTGTGTATTATTATAAATGAAGTTGATTTGCTGTCATGGGCTGCGTGTCTGTCAGATGAGTGAATGAAACAGCATCTGGGTTGGGGAAAGAGACTTCATTTGGGTCTGGAGATTTTTCTGTCCTCTTTAACTAGACGAGGCCAATAGAAGGAAAACTGTGTCCTACATCTGCTGTTTGTTCGAAGGGAGCGTTTGTGATTTCCTCCATTTTGTTTCACTGCAGAGCTTGAGAAGGGAGATACATTTTCTGTCCGGTTTTCTTCACAGGCATCTGTGGTTTTTCACAATTTGAAGTTTTGGTTCTTATGATTTCATTAATGAATCGTGTAAAGACAAGCCCGCCTAACAGGGAACGTTCTCAGAATGTTGGCTAACAATCTCTAAACGTTCTCTCAAGTTATCAACATGTTCTTAGAGTGGAACGTTTTTTGTTGCTTTATGGACATGTTAGGGAAACATTCTTTTAAAATGTTAGCTAGGAGTTTTATTGGAGTTTTTATTGGAATTTATTCCTCCCTTATTGGAATAAATTTGATATTTGGAAACAACGTTTTCTTACTATCTCTGAACAAAGACATTTTCTCCAACTTTCAGAGATGATACATTTTGTTGTTGAATGTTGAATGTATTTACATTGAAAATTGAAACATTGTATCTGCATGAATTTCCTAAACTTATTAGCATAATATTCACCAACAAATTATTACTGTTTTTGATGTAGAATTAACATTAACACAAACATGTACTTCTTTAAACTGCATTTGACGCTAATTATACTGTTTAAATCCATTTGAATGTCATTCTGTCTCTCAGAGCTTTTCAGTTTATAATGATCTTAGAAACATAATATGAGTGAAATAATTTCTTGTACATGTATGTTTTCATTATTAGTTCTTAATTCTGTCTAACTGAACGTACAGCTACAATATTCCAGTGTCATTAAAATTAAAAGTTAGGAACAAACACTAACACAACAAAATTATTAGCAAATAAGTTCAAGTACTTAAAGCAAAATTCTGAGACTGTAATCTAAGGAAAAACTGTCTGACAGACGTATATATATATATATATATTTAGAAACTGAATTCATAGCACTGCAAAGTACGTTTAGAGGAAATATACTAAAGACAGCGAGTTTCTGCTTTTTTTTGTTCAGAAAGATGTTCTGAGATTACTTCCCCTGAGGAAATCTATCATTTCAAAGGAGTTTAAAGTAAGTCTGTAATGAGCTGGATTATAGATCGATGTTTCTTTCCTCTAAATATTAGCAGCCACAGTGCTACAATTTTAAAAAGCAACAGACTCTACAGCGATATCCAATTTTTGATCATAAAGTGCCCTATAGACTGTGCAGTGACTGTGCAGCTACTGCATTCACTGCATCTTAGCAGAAGTAAGAATGCAGGGACTCAGTGATGCTAACAGAAATGTTCGGGTGGGACATTTTGGTTCTACATTTCATTTGTTATTGCTCTCCTCTCTTAAAGAGCGCAGGACAACGTCCCCGATTGTCCCCTATCGTTGTTCACAGCACTGCAAATGGAAAAAATTGTTCCCTAAACGAACTTCAGTTTTAGTGTTTGTTTCTATTTTCTGTTTTGATTAAATGCAGGTTAGTTTTGTTACGCTGTTCACTCACTGTAAGTTACATGAAGTCTATGAAATCTTAATATTAAGCGAGTATCTTTTGACCTGTTATGTTAGATCTTTTAGCTGGTTTATCTCAGAGTTTATTAGACGTTATCTTTTGTTTCTGTGCGTTTGGTGTCTAATTTTAAGGGAAGGGCTTTAAAGGGGCTCCTAACGTTTCTCTGTTTCACTAAATGACATCCGACTCCACGACGCACTGCTCTGTGTATTCCTTCACCAGCTCCACTTTAAGGGTCTCCCTAAAAAAATCAGCCATGGGCTTCCAGAGCGCGGGTTCGAGGAACACCTGACACATCACGTGACCCTTCAGGACCCCCGTGTGGCGCCTCAGGTGACACAGCAGCTGCTGCACGGCCAGCGCTAAGTCCTTTCCAAACATGTCGATGTTGAGGTAGTACCAGTCATCACCGATTGGCACAGGAAACGGAAAGGTGCACAGACTCGCCACGGTTGGTCGCTTGGCATCGTCAACCAGCCAATCAATGTCCTTCTTCATCAGGATGGCCATGTTGCTGGGCAGAGGCTTGAAGGGCTGCCAGTCCTGAACGATGGTGGCGTTGGGCAGGACCCCTTGCATTAGAACTTCACTGAGGAAGAGCTGATGGACCTCGGCGGGTTCCAGGCGGACGGGGATGTTTGCGGCGGGCAGCCCGTCTCCGGCGAGACCGACGTTAGGCCCGAGATCAGCGAGGCGTAGCTTCAGGTCTTCGGCACGGAAACGCACCAGGAGAATTCCCTGAAAAAAAGGAATTAAACAGAATGAAGAACGTGGAAGACAAACGTAACATCTGACATGTTCCTCAGTGCTTCCTACCTGCTTAGTGATCAGTCGGTACTTCTGAAAGTCCTTTGGCCCCAGCTGGTCGTCTCTGGTCAGTCGGCTGACTTTAACATCAGGGTACTTTGATTTAACCAGCTGAGAGCAAAAGCGAAGCAGAACCCCCGCGACGCCTTTCCCTCTTTCCTGGGGGGCGACACGCAGCCCCTCCACCAGCATGGTCTCTCCATCATCAATAACACACGCCGACTCCAGAGCAATCTAGAAAAACAAAGTCACATACAAGCAAATGATGAATTTCAGTTCCATCAACAGCAAAATAAAGGGAGACAGCTAGAAATTTTGGGTTGTATGAACGTTTTCCAAACGTTTCTGGTAACCAAAACATTTAAGAGGTTATTTTAAACATTCAAAACGTGTTACTTTTTTAGTATTAACATTATTGCTAAAATATTACAAATATCGCTTAGCTGTTTTTTTTTATTTTTAATTTTTTTAAATTTTGTAATGTTTTAAAAACATTTTACTTACAACTAAAAAACAACATTTTAAATATATATGTAACATAACAAAAGTTCTCCTATTGTTAGTTCAGGAATTATTTATTGATAACTTTGAAAGAATGTTTGTTAACCAACGTTCTGAGAACGTTCCCTCATTGGTCAGAACCGTCAGTCATGTTACCCAACCACGTGCCTCCAAACTGCTTTAGAAACGTAAACATCTAGAAAACATAATAAATGTAATGTGACTAGCACACGCAGAATAAAACCTTCATCACTCTCTTACCACTTTGCCCTGCTTGCGAGCCAAGATGACGGTCCGATTAGTCTCCTGCAGCCAGGCTTGATATCGGGAGGGCAGATAGTCAAGACCCCCGTAGATATCCTTACTCATGGCCATGATGTCATCAAAGTCTTCCTCAGTGGCCACTGTAAACTGTAGCCCCGTCTGGGGAGAAACCTCTGGCAGCTGAGAGCATGGCAGGCCGTTTTCAATCTTCATCCTAGAATCAGTGCATCAGAAATTAACACTTGAGGTTTGCAGGACTTTATAATCTGAGACACTAAAATTAGGCATATAGACACTTTAATCCAAAGCGCCTTATTTGATCAGTATGCGTGTTCCTTTTGCGCTGCTAACGCCAGGCTCTACCATTTAAGCTACAGGAACACTCAATTTTCCCTTTTGGAAAATTTGTTAATAATGTTTTTGCCATCAATAATGTCAAAGAAAATGCTACAAAAAATGAATGAAAAGCATCATGTGAGAGTTCTTTTCCGCTCAGAACAGAACAGTGGCACTTTCAAGGCAAAGCAAGGTTTTGTGCTTTATTTCTCAGTGTTTATTTTGCAGTGCCAACACACCAGCAGGCTGGCATCTATAGCGGCAACTTGTACCCGTGCCCAAATGCTGACACCCACCCCTCTGCCAACACACAGACAGACACCTCCTCCTCCAACGGCCTCAACCTGTAATCCTTTTTAAAATTCTTACTGAACGACACCGTCCTGGTTCCCAGTGGAAAATAAAAACAGTTTTTGAAGGCACTTGGGAAATAATGGTGTCATTCCGGGGGGATGGAGCGGATGGGTGAGCAGATGTGGGCAGGCACGCATACATGGGAAGTGAGGGTCCGGGACTGAAAGGCTGAAATCTGTGCTGTGGGGGCAGCACTGTGAAGTCACAGAGAAAACATTGTCTACTCCCCCCTGGGCCCAAACTGGTAGAGAAAGCTCTGGTACTTTTCCACTGGTTGTTTGGGTTTGACAAACATGTATTGTGCAGTGATTTCCCATCTCACCGTTTTAGATTGCAGGAATGTTTTCCTAACATGTAAATGTCATTTTAAATGTTCTCTGAATGTTTAGTTGTTAGAACGTCCATTTTTTAGATGCTGTATCAGCCATATTGCTTTGTTGTAGAAGTATTATTCAAACAACATAAGTATATATTTTTCATATCTTACATATATAATGTTAATAATATATATAATGTTAACCTAACTGCAGGAACGTTTTTGAAACTGTTGAGATAACATTAGCCAGCGTTCTGAGAACGTTCCCTGTTAAGCAGGGTTCGTGAGAAACTATTCACTCATGGTTCACTTGCCAGTTGCTTTACAATATTTGATTTCCAAATTTCCATGTGACTGTCAGTCTTTCATTCGTCCTTCCGTTGATAATGAGATTCACTTTGAACTGAATGATGTCTGATATTCAACTGGACTGAATCAATGTCTGTCCCGGTTCTAACCCAGTGGCTGTTCTGTCTGCTGTGTGTGTGAGTTTAACTTATTAGTTATTTAGCTCTGAAAATAAATTATCAAAGATCCTCAAACTTTCAAAATAACATTTTTGTAATATTAAGGAAACATTTTTACAACCTAAGTGTATTAGGTTTACTATTGTAAGCAAATTCCTTCATGTTAGTTGAATCTTGCTTTAAAGAGGTCCAACCAATTTTAAACAAATGTTCATAAATGGCATTATGGATTTATGATCTATTAATTAAATCTATTAATCTATAACATGATGACCAGTGTTTTAGTTAATGTTTGTGTTTTGTTATATAAATGTGAAGCTTTGTTACATAAATGCAAAAAAGTCTTCCTCTGCTGTTATATCACAGCGGTTGTCATCTCTGTGTGAGACATTAATGTTGCTCTGGGCAACTCTGAGTTATTATTATTACATCACACTGAGCCAATGACATCATGACAGTATAAATATAATAACATAACAGGATACAAAATGTGTTTTAAATGTTAAAGCAAGGAAAATATTCATATCCACTGAACACTTTCATTCAATCACCATCTCTGTTATAAAACTCACTAGTGCTGGTTGTGGTCTGTACTTATACTGTACATGTAAAATGATCAGCAGGCCAAATATACATTTTGCTGACAGTCCTGAGTGTTTTATTAAGTGTTAAAGTGAGTCATAAATGTATTAGGTGTTTAATATTAAACTCTGGATTTGTTTGTAATGGCCACTCTGTAGATAGTAACTCTGGGAAATGTTTTGTTGGCCATGTTCCTTCTCTGTAGCTGTGAGCTTGAATAAACTTAATAATAGGGGAAAATATTACCTGTATTGTGATTCACAAAAAAGTTTGTAATAATGATTTATAATGTGAGAGGTTGGATCCAATTAGATTAAAATGTCCATTTGGCTTTAACACACATAATGAAAAAGATGTGAATGAACCTGCAGTTTTATGTTTCAAACAGAGATGGTGACAGAGAGGCAAAGTTACAGATTGCAGCTTTAATGATCTCCTGTTTCTGTCCTGCACATGAGAAGTCAAACGAGTTTGGAAAGACATGAAGGTGAGAAAAGATGACAGACTTTTGGGTAAACATTTCCTTTACCACAACCAAACACAGACACAAATCACTGGGGTATTAAACACAACTTGTACACCAAAATGAAGATTTTCTGTAAGTCTGCTATTGTAAGCATATTATATTTCACTTTTTTACCATTTTAGACAAGTGTCAGCTTCTAGCACTTATTTACTGTGTAACCATGACAGTCACTTTTAACAGTCACTGGTTAAGATTAAACCCACTTAACTCGTGTTAATCTGTGGAAGGCTGGTTTGTTTTGGGAGAGTAAGGGTTTGTTATAGAAACAAACAGGGATGCCCAGACAGTTGACTTATAGGGAGGGCAACATAAGGAGAAATGTTTTGCCACCTGGCTCTTAATAGTAAACATCTTTAGCAGTCTTTAACATATCCCCTAGACTCTTGTAAAACGTTGAAATAAATTATCTGTTGAGACACAAAAATGGCCGACAGTCAGTCGTCAGTCGTGTCACTCTGCAATCGTTTTTGTGCAGTTTTCTTTATTTGTTTTCATATTATATTTTAATGTTCTCACTGTGATCATTGACTAACTGAGGGGAAAACAGTAAAACGGGAGAGAAAAGAGAGAGAGAAGATTATAGCAATTAAAAAAAACAACACAATAGAAAAAACAGGTGGCACATTGCGAAGGTCAAAAAAGGGATGATTGTGTAATCTGTAAACAAGGGTACAGCTTGTCTTTTACTTCCCTGACTAACAAAGAATATTCTCAGAACTAATGTTCTCTCAAAGTTCTCTCAGCGTTATCAAAAAAGTTTTGCAAGTAACGTTTTAAAGGTTATATATAAAAAAAATTAAAAATGTTATACTAAAGTTAGTGAAATGTTTAAAAATATGTTTAAATGGTATTCTTAACACATAACTAAGCAATAACGTTAATACAGCGTATAAAAAATGTATGTGTTGAACGTCCCTAGAACCTGTTTTGAATCATGTTTTTATTACTTAATGGAAACATTAGGGAAACATTCTTACAACCTGAAATACCAGGGATTTGATTAATCTTTGCTTCAGAATAAATGATAATCAAGGTTTAAATATAACAGGTCCAATCTGCTGGGTCACAAAAGCTCTGCATTACATAAGACAGATATGGCATTCCAATAAATTCATTTCCGCATCCCAATTTTCTCCTCTGTCCTTTAATTCCGTCATTCCATGTCCTTTCCTCCGTCTGTCTCTCCGTCTCAGTCTATCTTTATCTAAAGGACAAATGATTGCGCTGCAGTAACTTCCCCTCCCATCCATTTGTTTATATAATTTCATTACAGCAGATTATGGGAGTTTGGAAGGTCACCTTCTTTGAACAAAATCTCTCTTTCCCCGTGTAAACAAAGGCAGATTTGGGATTAAGGGAAACGCTCAAAACTTCTAGATTTTAAATGCTGTATCAACAATTTTTCTTGGTTAAAAACAGTTTTTACTACCGAAGACTAATGTTTTTAAAATATATGACCTATAACGTTAAAAAGACATTACTGCAAGAACAAGTTTGATACATTGGAGAGAACTTTTAAAGAACGTCAGCCAACGTTCTGAGAACGTAACCCTGTAGCCAGGAAACTGGCACATGCCCTGCACCACTGCGGCAGCATTATTAATAGTTTGCCATATGTTTCTTCTTCTTCAGTCAGGTGCGCTGGAGTCATGGCATGTCAGCGCGGCCGTCACGTGCCAGAAGAATATATTTGCAGCCGTATTGCGCTTAAACACGAGCATGAAACTACCTCAGATACACCTCATCAATAATGAGGTAATGGACTAATTTATCTGTACCATTCCTTATTTAAAAAGTTCAATAAATGAACAGGTCTTATTGAAACCTTTTTAATATAATATGATAAATACGTTTATTTGTATCAAATGACCGATGCACGACAAGATCAGTGTTCAAAATGACCTCCTTACCTTAAACCACAGCGGTACCTTTATAATAATGCTTTATAATAGATGTCAGGTCAGGCTTCACTGGAAATGTCTGTCTGTAAACACAAAGAAGAAAAGGCAGCTATTGTATCAGTACTGAAGATTGGCAGTGTTTGTATTTTGTCCCTGCTGCAGCTGTTCAGAATATAAGCTTGTCATTCACACAGAGAAACAAACCTAAAGGAAAATTACAGAAAACAAACCCGCAATGTCACGTTTCAGACAGAGATGGCGGCAGAGATGCGCAAGTTACGTACTGCGGCTTCAGTTCAGCATCTTCTGTGAAATCTTGTTCTCAGCATCACTGCAACACGACCTACAGTCGCCCCGCCTCCACCCGATACTTCCCATAGAAAAGCTCCACAATTCATCCCCTCAAACGCGTTTAATCTCATAAACCTTATTACTGAAGTGTCGTTTAAACTGCATGTCCGTCTTTATTGAACACTGAACGACCGATCAGCCTGCATTAGAAAATAAAGAGCATTTTTGTGCATTGACACGTCAAGCAATAGACCGGACTCAGTGTCCTCTATTTATAAACCGGTTTTCCTGCCATTTCATTCATTCACTTTTCCTTTCCCACGAAATTCCGCAGTACCGGCATTCTGGATCATTGGGAAGCGTCGCACGCGCAGGAAGCCTTGATGCAAATGGACACCAGCGTATAATCCAGCAATTCCTTACATTTCATTCTTTGCATATTCGTCTCCAGTAGGTTTTTATATGTATTTGGGTCGTGCAAAATGGCCGAACCGGGTTAGAGAAACGATGCAAACGCGTGATGTTCGTGACACAATGAAATCGACAAATGCGCGTACATTGAATTTTTGAAACGCGTCGGACCCTCGCCAGACACGCTGCGCACGAGCCAAAAGACCCCCTTAAGACCCTCTTAACCGGCAGCGGATGGGCCCAGTATGAACCTACCTCTGACTTGGTGTCGGACCCGTGAAGGATACAGAGGTCAAGCAGACAGATGCTGAATAGATGTGAGCTTTCCTTGCACTGCGCTTAGATTAAAGGCAGAATATTTGGATAATGCCGGTATATGATGTATGAGGTCACCATGAAGCCCCTCCCAGTATTCCCATTCCCATCCCCCAGTAGAGAGCTGTGAGGTATGCCGGCCCCTAAACCAATCGTTATCTCTCTCTCTCTCTCTCTCTCTCTCTCTCTCTCTCTGTCTGTCTGTCTCTCCCCCTCTTTCTCTCTCTCTCCTAATGTGTCTTAACACTGTGAGCATATATGAGTGGGTTCTGTTGACTCAGTACATGCTTGTCTTTTCCAACAGAAATAGCTTCTGTAGATACGCAGCTGAATGGGGTCCCAGTTCACACACGCACAGGTGTCCGCACAGGTGCCCAGACTGAACATTTTATTACAGGAACCTTTTTTACTTTCTTCTGTAACGTTTTTGAAACGTCATACTAACACCTTAAGAATGTCGTTTTGGATATATGATATGTAATATATGTTATATAAAGTTACACTCAAATTACTGCAAGAACATGTTTTGAGAACCTTGAGAGAACCTTCATAGACTGTTTCCTTTTAGCTGTGTGGGTCTTTTCTGCAAAGTCTCTTCTGTCAAGTTTGAAAATAAGATCTGACTGCAATCTTTGAGGAAAAAATACAATAGACGAAACATTGAAGATAAACAGACTAGAAATATAAACAGATAACATATCTTTGTAACTTACAAATCAAGCAAATAAAATGACCTTTACAACATATTGTCTCTGTCTGATACAGTTTGACAGGAAAGGCTTAAGGGGTTAATAAAACTAAGCGAATTAAGTTAA
>JBAJNP010010786.1:0-15845 GCA_036877545.1 Yasuhikotakia modesta
ACACACCCCTCGCCCCCCAAAACTGGCCCCCACCTTTCTCACGCCTTTCATTCAGACCCTAACAGCTGCTCTCTCTACATTATCAACCCCTCCCCTCGTTTGCTTGCCCTTTTCCGATAATCCTCACTCCCACATGCTATAAGTTCCCCGTAGACTCTGGACTGCGGAGCCGTTGTTTAGCTGCTGGCTGGCTGCACTTTTTTTCTCCCCCGGTACAATAAGATGGATTTTGACTGGCCGTGCCAGTTTGTTCAGAACAGTGGCTGAAGGCAGCGTCGGAGCAGTGTACTGGTAATTGACTTGTCCTTTAAATCGGGCCATTTCTGTGACACTTCTTGCCATCGACTTCTTAAAGTTGCAGAATCGAGTTTAGGAACGTTTTGTTTTGCTTATTAGAAATCGAGCGGCACGCTGCAAAAATTAAATTCCTATCGAATGGCCTTGTCTTGTTTTCCACTTAAAACACATAAACATCCGTAAACCGGGATAAATTCGCCTTGATACGCGGAACCGTGAGAGACAATAAGATTTGTTTTCAGAGAATCTATCTTGAATATAATATCAGCAATTTCTTGACTCGTAGCTGCTTGGAACCGCTAATGCTACGAAACAAAACATACTTCAATCCAAGCAGTTTTCAACACTCTCAAGTAAATCAATCTCGTTTTAACAACATTTAGATACTTTCACTAGAACACAAGAATACTGTTTTTATTACGTGTACAGCTAAAGTGCTTTGCAACATTTTATGACGGAGGAAAAAGACAGAAGTCAAAGCACTAGAAAAGGTGACACAACCGCTAAAGCTAGCATACAGCATTAATGCAGTGCCCTTTGACCTATAACACAATGGCCCACAGCCTGGTAGTCTATCAGCTTTTATTGGGTTGTGATAAATCATGTCTTTCTGTGGCTCCTGGCTGATCTAAATCATTATAATTAAATGCACAATGTCAACTGAGGGCTAAAGTTCACATGGACAGTCAGTCAGTGTGTGTGTGTGTGTGTGTGTGTGTGTGTGTGCGCGCGCCACAGCTAGAATGACGTACAATAATGACACATCGATTTGAATGTACAGCACACAGCGTTCAAAAAAGGGTTTAAAAAAACAACAACGTGTATTTTAAAAAGTGCATTTCATTTGCATGCTTAGAATTGTTGTTCGTCTGTAAAGCCATATTTTCAGGAAATAAACATCTTATAATTTTGCATGCTTCATAAACTGAGCACAGTATGAATGAGCCAACGAGCTCTGTACAGTAAAAATTACAGTAATACCATAATACATGGTCTGTTACAGCACATGCTTTAAGACATATTGTGTTCAAAATTTTAGGCCAATTTTAAAAGTATGCTGGCCAACAAAAAACAAGTTTTTTTTTTTATCAAAACCTTTAATTCTTGCAAATCTCTGATTACAGATTTTGACGGCATTAGCTGGAAATTAAAATCTTGTTAAAACGGTTCAGCGTGTATTAACGCAAGAATAAAGATCAAATTATTCCTCAAAAATGTGGAATTATAAATTCATTAACATGCAAATCATTAAAAACGGTTAATCGTTTTATCTTGTTTGCTCATCTTGCTTTGAAGATACAAATCTCTTTCAAAACACTCAAATCTCTGCAGCGTTTACTTTCACACAAAACCTTCTTTATGTTCGTTCTGTAGATCACTGATCAATAATCAATGCAAGTGTTACAGCGTGTTAGTCCATCACAGGGAACGACTGAATGTAAAGAAATTTGTTTCATAACATCCGCAACACGCTAAGCTGTGGCGACTCGAGGCTAGTCAACGCGGCCTTCAAAGAACCTGCTTTTCAAATACATCTGAATAAAGCTTAAACAAATAAATAAATCAAGGCTATCCTGAGCTGTCTGCTGACCTTCTAATGTCCACTACGCTCGACAAACCGTGAATCAACACAACGCAGAATCACTTAACAACTCTGACAGGTTTGGGCATCAGTCACGGGAGCTGCCGGTTAACTCCTGGGTTTTCCCATTGGGAATGTTCACCTGCTTTTGGAATGCCGAGTGGAAATTCTTGCTGCTTCATCATGGCTCTAATTTGCCTGATTAGCTAAAACAAACTCTATGGTTCTTTCCGTGCTACAACGATTTATCACGGTCCGTCCCGTGTCTCGTATTTTATGTGAGCAATATAATGCAAAAATGAACGAGAAACAAGAAATATGTGTGATGGCGGAGCTGTTCTGGAGAAAAAAAATCTCTCTCGAAGCACCTTCTCTATTTAAACCTCTTTACATTTTAATTTTTAAAAAGATATTCCAGGAAAATGTATAGAGTTTATAGCTAAAGGGTGTCATTTCTGTGTCACTAGCAAAAACACTGACCGTTTCCAATAGGGTTCCCAGTATTAGGTTGTAGGAACGTGCCACTAATATTTCTATTACATAAGAAAAATGTTAGTCGTTTCAAAATCTTTCACCCACAACTTTATAAAAAAAAGACATTTATCATATTTAACAGTTAAAACATATTCTACTAACGTTACTACAAAACTTTGAGAACTGATAACTAAAACAACTGAGAGAAAGTTAGCCAAGTTCTTAAACATACCCGTCATCAGCCATTGGTCAGAAGTACTGATGGCCCGCCCTAAACTCACAACACTGTCAGAGCAAACATGAACCAAACAGTATCAACAGCAAAGGCGTTCAGCCTTTTGAAACCTACGGTACAAATAACCAACGTATTGTTGCACATTCAGCTGAAATAGGAGAATGTATTCAAAATAAACAACAGCTACAACTGCCTACAAATACGGTACAAATGTGGAAATATAAAAAACTAAAACAAAAGAGCATAAATGTGACTAGATGTCGCTAAAAGAAAAAAGGCAGGAACATGAAACCTTCATCCTTTGACTAGCTGATGCGCTTCATTGCTAGCGCTACTCATTATGATGTCATAAAGGAATCGTGACACTACAAGAACGGAGCTAAAAGTGTCTATTGTGCTCAATAAAGAGAGAAAAATCAGCAACACAGAGGCCAGACACCTTAAATAGCACGTCGCGTTCTCCGCGAGGGGCAACATCAATAGCGTTCAAGCGAGAGTCTCGCTGCAAAAACATCATCAAAACAAAGAGACTCCGAAAATCCCTGGCTGGCCGCCTTTGAGCGGAGAGAGAAATCTCACATCTCTGACAGCCTTTGTGAGGCCAGCGTGTCTGTTTGTGGAAGGCAGCGGTTGGGGGAGGTGGGCCGACTTACGTCAGCTAGCATGTGCGTGCCGTTTCTGCTAGCATCTCTGAACTCGGCTTCAAAGGCTTGTTTTGGCAGGAGCTTTCATACCGTTACACGCTGGCCCACTGCTGCTCTCCCGAGAGGAAAGAGAGACAAGTAACAAGAGGGAGAAAAAGAGAGAAAGAGAGAAAGAGAGATAGAGCCTCATCTACACACATCTCTACGATGCGCTCGTTGCTTGAAGTTGCAACAAATATTAGTTTATTGCAGGGAGAATCCAACCTGTTAACAGGGAACAATTCTCTAAACGTTCTCTCAAAGTTATTAAAAAAACATTCTTGCTGTAATATTTGTAGAGCTTTTTTTTAAAAATGCTCATTTTAAGCTGTTAGTAAAACTAAAAAAATCACGTTCTTACAAATCAAGCAATAAGTTTAATATAACATTTACATAAAACTAAAGATTCTAAATGTTCTTAGAACATTCAAAACAACATTAATAATATTTTGGTTATTTAATGGAAACATTAGAGAAACTGTCCTACAACGATTCGCTAATGTTTCTGTTTTCTTATCTTACTGTATATACTGTACTCTATATACTGGTTACGCTGTATGTTTGTGAATACATGCAACTAGTCAGAGCAGAACAATCAGGAAAACTCAGTACTTTTACGAACACAACCACCCTAAAAAAACAGTTCTCAACCTCTCAAACAACCCTTCTAATCCCTCAAACGTTCACTCTTAATTCTAATCTACAACCCCAAAGTCGACACCAAACTGCACCTCACAGAGAAACGCTTGGGCACGATTTGGAAAAGCGGGCGAACTCTCCTTTTTTTTTTGAGGAAGGCTGCAGGTTTGCCCGGTTGGGTGGATGTTTAAGGGGGTCACGTAGGAGTGATGGATTAAAATATCTGTACCAAATGAACCCTATGTGGACACAGCTGTCTCGACCAGAATGGAAGTCATTGCTCAGGGCTGGTGACTGAGGAGCGCTGTGCTGAAAATCTTAATGAAAGCAGCAATTCCTTCGCTTTTGCCACCTTTCCCCTCTTTGTCCTCCTTTCTGCTCCAACCACCCAGCTGTTCATCATCATGCAAGTTCTGACAAGATGAAATGATGGGAAAACTGATACGGCAGATTGAACGCCTCCGTCATCATCGTTAAATGTTCCTCAACTTTACTACAGAAACCTGAGGAGGAAAATCTATTAAGCATAAATTTGCACTCGCTGAGAGGAAAACTTGGCCTGCTTTCGCCAGGCATTTACCACACGACTTTAAAAGAGTGACCTATAACAGCACCGATAAACACTAACACACGCACAGAAGGCCTGTAGTACAACATCTACAACCATTTATCTGCATCTGAAGTACACGTTCAAACTATTTTTGCTTCAGAACTTCATTCCAAATTTGTGGCGCGGGTCGAGAAACGACAGTTTAGCGAATTCACCCCCGAAGGTTTGCCAACAGCAAAACAGATACAAAACATCGGAAGACCCCCGCGCTGCTTCCGTCGCTTTCGACGCCAGCTGGAACACGCAACAAAAGGAAGACGGACTCAGCTGAGCCTTCATCTCTCCGGCTCCATCTCACACACTTCATATTTCTTCCCTTTATCTCCTCAGAGAGAAGTGTGACGCTTTCCTCCCCCTCCTAATTTGTTCATGTTTCCTTTCTTATTCTGCGTATCTTTCCTTTCATGCTTGTTTCTTGGCTCCCTTCGCCACTCTGCCTCTCTTTTCTTTTCATATTTCTCCTCGCGTTCTGCTTTTCTCTCCCTCTTTATCTCCGCTTCATATGGAATAACCGCGCGCTCCGGTGATGATAATGAGGCTGTTCACCCAGAACTTCAAACCTGAGCCTCTACGCCCGATTCAAAAACAAACCCACTCCCGGAACAAATATTTTGACAAACAGACTCGCAGGCAAGAGGAGGTGTGCGTGATTCTTTGTGTCACGTTTTCCGATTCACGCATCGGTGGGAAAAGCGGAATGAAAATAATAAGCTGAAGATGAAGTGGTTCCTGTTTGATTGTCAGAGCAAAATTAAAATCATTCCCTCGTGGGAATTTAAACGAGTGTGTTGTTGTTTTGGACGTGGGAAGAGCAATTCTGAAAGATCTTTATGTTCGGTACAATGACAATTCAGGGTGACCACGTCTTCTAAAAAAAAGAGTAAAAACAACAACAAAAAAAATAGTTCAACTGTTACTCTATACTCTCACCCAAGTACAACACACAAGAAACAAATGGCTTTCTTAACACGACACACAAGACATAAATGGCATTTTTAAAATGTTCCACTAACAACTTGTAACATTTATGATTCATGACGCATCAAACAATTCTACATATTTTACTGCAAAAATGCTTTTGCTAACTTTGAGAGAACTTTGAGAGAAGGCTAGCTAACGTTCTAAGAACGTTGACAACTTCCACCAACATCTTGTCCAACAAGAGCTAAATAATGACAAATTTTGTTTTGCGTGAACTCTCGTGCCTGTTAGCAGTAAGCTGGTGTTATATTAAACTGAAAATTATCTTATGTACGTGAGACAGAAAGGTAATTAAAGAGTGAATAAAAAAAGTGGAAGAAAAAGGGAGAGATGATGGAATGATTCAAGCAAAAGCTGTGCTTTTCCCATCATGCATCAGGCTAAATTGGTCGACCAACTTATTGCACGAGGTTCCATTAACTGCAGCATGTTTGTAACTGTAATTGCAGGCACTGAAAAATAAAAACATAATACATGTTGTCATGCTTTGTTTTTACAAAAAGCCAATTAATATGGAACAATTACCCTGCTTTTAAATAACAAAAATAACATACTGAGATCTATAGGTTTATAGTAACTGGAGAAAGCTATCTGTTAATAATTCTGGCACGTTATATTAGCTTGATGCTAGAAACCAATCGCCTGAACCAAAAATGTCACATGACTCAAAACAGCATCCTGAATGAAGCCGATTGGCTTTGGCGCCACAAGAATACACACAGTCTTAAACTTCTGTCGAAAGCCAATTTCACGCTTCTAAGCCTGCTATAAAACATCCCTGGTCAAATACCCACTTTAATACAATAAAATATTTGCAAAATGTAACACGAATATAAAATGTAAACACTAAAACGAACGAACATAAAGCACTGGATGCATAATATCTGACTGCAGCAAACTTTAACCCGTATCAAAGCACGAACTCGTGTGTTTTAGCAGAAATACAAAATTGGATGTCGACAATCTAAGAAAATCAGAACTGGTTTTGTTAAACGAAACAGAGAGCTTTCCCGCCTCTCATCACAGCTGTAATCATTTCTCTTGTTTGGCTATCGACTGCGCGGGGCCGCCGCGATTCCGCCCCGCGTTTGTCGGCCCGGCGACGGTTGCTAACGGCCTCGCTGCTGTAATGGGAAAGCGGCAGAAATGAGTCTGTGTGCTGTGGTATACTGTAGGTAGTTCATCTCTGCAATGAATAGTCCCCTATGGGCCGGATGCTTAATGGCATTTATTAATAGAAGCATGTAGCCAGTAGTTTGGGCCAGAGCCCTCCGAGAGCCTTTTATTAAAGTGTCTGGACATAAAGAGAGAAGGGCGGGTGAGAGAGAGAGAGAGCGAGAGAGAGACACTGAGAGAGAGAGAGAGAGAGAGACAGAGAAAGAGTGTGAGAGAGAGAGTGAGAGAGAGAGAGAGAAAGCGAGAGAGACAGAGAAAGAGTGTGAGAGCGAGAGACAGAGAGAGAGTGAGAGAGAGAGACAGAGAGAGAGTGAGAGAGAGAGACAGAGAGAGAAAGAGAGCGAGAGACATAGAGAGAGAGAGCGAGAGAGAGAGCGAGAGAGAGACAGAGAGAGAGACTGCGAATGTGCAAGTATATTGATTGTTCAGCAGGGAAAAGAGTGTGTAGATCAGTGTGGGAGTGTATCAGTGTGTGTGAGAGGACAGGAAACAGAGATTGGAGAGTCAGCCCCCAGCGTTAACAGTGACACGGATTAAGGTAAACTAAAGCTTTACTGTTATTCCTACTGATTCTACTAATTATCTGCCTTCAGACCGTCCAAATATTAAAAAAGCGAAAGTAAAACTGACTGGTAAAAGTCAGCTTTTTCCAGTAAAACTGGAAAGGTAGCATCCAATCAAACATGCGCTGAAAATCATCCTAATGTTTCAAATATCAAACACTCCGAGTTTAATTTCAGCACCAAACAATATAAGTATTCCCAAATATACTACAGTTCTCAAAAGTCTTGTGTTATTAGTATTTTCTGTCTTGTTTTTCTTGAGATTATATCTTACTGTATTTTCTTGTTATATCTAAATAACAAAAGTTATCTTGAGTAAGCCATTTATATTGACTTATTCTCAAGTTACCTCAGAAAAACAAGACAGATCAACAACAGCGATGAATTAACTTTCCAGGCTTCTGTACCTTTGAGAAAAACATCTTATCAATTTCGTTACATGCAACGTTGCATACGCTAACATGCAACTGCAGACACAAATGCGCCAACGTACAGAACACATGCCACCCATTGCGAACAAACCAGAATGGGGCAACAGTGTTACTTATGTCGGTTTCATAAACATGACAAAACATTAACCTACACAAATTCCTCAACAAGATTCTTTAAACTGTAAGAGAAAACTGGCCTAGAAAAACGTCAGCTTGCGCTATTGCCTGCGATGTTGCAATGCATCGCGCTGCAAGTATTTACGCATTTCAAAACACACGACACACCAAGCTTGTGTAGCTATAACTATTTGTTTACACACATTTACATATTGTAAGTTGGTTTTCAGCCTAAAATTTGTATACCGCTGTATATCTTCAATAAATAAATTACAATTAACAACAATTAACTACAGTAAAAACTATATACATTTATAAATATACCCAAATAAATACATAGAAATATAATATGTAAAGCATATACATATATACACTTATACAAAATGTTTATATTTACAATACTATCTATAAAAAAACATTTTTATTTTTAGTTAAACGTGTCTTACCTGATTTGGAGAACATGGGAGTCATTTTGAAAACATGCAAGAGAGAAAGAGAGACAAAAAATAAGTGATAATCTCAAAATAACAGTTCAAAGCATTTTCAGGCTGTTTCATATCTTTGGCAGGAAATCACAGGAAAAATAACGCCATTTACACAGAGGATGAATTCTGGTTGCTAACGCTGGCTGTGACATCACTCTGCATTTCTTTCATAGGTGCCAGATACGAGCCCTCTGCTGGATGCAAAGATCTGAGCGTAAAAAACACAGAAAAACCCTGGAATAGATTTGCTGTTTGATGTACAGACTCCAAATTGACATACATTGAAATGACATTATATGGAATTAGCCTGTGTGTGTGTGTGTTAGCCTGTGCAACATTACACAGCTATACAGCTTCCAAACACAGTGTGTGTGCGAGTGTGTGTTCAACCAACAACTTAACAACCAACAACACAGACTCTCATCAGATGGCATTTCTTTCAAGTGCGCTCATGAATATTAAACAGTGTGCCACGCCCAGCTGTGCCCCACCCACCGCCTCTGCTCCACCCACCCCTGAAACCAGCGAGGCCATCTGCATTAGGCCGAGTCAAGCTGTGTTTCTCACTCTCAAAGCCTTCGTATTTTCAGCAAGAAGCCAGTTCCCTGTGTTTTTATCCAAGGCAACCCACACTTGGCACGCCAGGCGGAGAAAACACACAGCTTGCGTCTCAGTGTTCGATCTTTCTCGCTCCCACCACCAGTGCAGCAAATAATGCGCGCCAGAGATGATTTTCATACCCTCGCCCCTGCGTAATGTTATGGAAACTGAGAGGAGATGGTGGGCAATACAATGGGGCATTTTTATAAAACACAGACACGGTGATGTATGCTATTGCATTCAAAGAACGGCTATTCGAATGTTCTTGGCACCTTTGGCTTGTAAAAAAAGTTAGCTGAGGTTTAGCATGCCCCATAATTTGCACCTCTGCAGTTTTGTAAAGCAAACTAAATTATTCGCTTACATCAGAGGGATGTGGTGCGGTAGTTAAAAGGGAGATAATGTGAAAATTGATGATGGAAAGGTTGCAGGTTTAAATCCCACATCAACAAACACCATAAAACCAAATAGATTTCTCCATTCACACACCTACACCATAGCATGGCTACATGATCCATTAGCCAGCTACCAATATTAGATTATGAGAATGTTTCACTAATGTTTCCATTAAGTAACAAAAACCTTCAAGATGTTACTTTGAAAGCTCAAACATCTTGTTTTTTTCAGATGCTGTTTTAGCTTTATTGTAAATCCTGAAACATTTTTAAAACATTCTACTATGAACTTCAGAGCAACATTTTCTATGACAAATGTTCTACTAACGTTACAGCAAGAACATTTTGATAACTTAGAACTTTATGAGAATGTTAGCCAATGTTCTGAGAACATTCCCTGAACTAAAGATCCAATTCATCAGCATTAGTTAACTACCCTGACAACAGCATGACAGACAGCAACAGGAAGAAGCTGATTGGACGAAAACCAGTAACCACTTCCTGGTATCTTTTACCATCTCCAAAACAGACATAGTTTTCACAAAAGCTTCAGTGTCAACAAACATTTTCTGTAACCATTAAAAGATGTTTTTCCATCCATTAGTTTTTCCTTACAGCCCAAAAATTTTAAATCACCACAAGGTTTAAATTTCTCAGTAGTTACACAAGCAGACGTTCTTTGACTTTCCTCAGAAGTTGAGGTATGTTCTTGGTGTCGCCCTCTGAAACTCTAGGAAGTTTCATGACCCATTTTTCTACACCTCACTTACCCCTGTAATGTACTTGAAAACGCATATTTAGAGCTCCGGTGTGGTTACACTGAACCAGTAAGTTATGGAAGTCTCAAACCGCAGTGTGTTAAACTCTTTTACACTCTATAAAGTTTGATTAGTCTGTGTTGAGATTCATTTGTGATAGTTTATCTGTGGTTTACTGAATGGAGTCTATTGTGTGAATACTATTAAAAGTCGTTGACCGCTGAGGCCCGCCGTTACGTTTCTGCAACGTTCAGCAAAGCTGTCTCATATTTCAAAAGTTCCTGGAACGTTGCCACTTTTCCATCAGTAAATACTTTGGGAACTGAAGAAATATAAAAGATATTACAGGTCAGATACCTAATACTAAATTTAATCTAAAGGAGTCAGCAGTGCTGTCAGTAAGCAGCGACTTCAGCATGCCAGGATATTTAAATTGTAAACGTACCCCTGCCAAAATTGTGGAATGCTGCTGTATGGAGTTTCAACCCAAATATGAATAAAAATACTGTAGCACTGAAAAGAGCTACCAAACAAGAGTCTAACACATCTACAACTGGTCAAAGAACCTAGAGGTTCCACCTCAAACCAACACCATGTTGTATCCAACCCAGTAGAGCAATTCAAACAACAGCCTGCAATGCCATTTGGTGTCACTAGGGGCACAACAGGTCCCTACTATACATACACAGGAAAGCAGTTTATATTTCAGCACCGGACAGCTCCCCAAACCTCTGCTAGAACCTGAGACCCAACACTTGGAAATTCAAGGGAGTGTCTACAGCAACAACGTTCCTAAAACTGTTTTAACCAACAGACTTTCACAACTGGAGCTGAGGAATGCCGGCCTGAAGCGAGAGCGTGCTGGAATGATAAACAAACAAGCGTTTTCTTTTTTTTCCCAAAGAGTACTGGGAAGAAAATCTTGGTTGGGAGGGAGGTGAGAAAATAAGACTCGGGGGTATTGGAACTGGAGATGATTTCAGCTGCGCGCAAACGGGCGTCAAAGACGAGCGCATGGCGTTAGATGTTTGAGGGGGGCTGACGCAAGAGCAGCCGCGGTGGGGGAGGGAACAGCCAATGGCAAGTGACGCCTCTGGAAAGTTCTATGCGAGGCAGGAATGAGCRAAGGAAACCGGAAAAGCTTATGTCGTGGATTATGCTTTGGGTGACTTTGAGATGGAGGGGATTGTGCTTATTTTTAACTTACATTCACTATTATTATCTTTCTTATTTTTACTTTTAGGGTTTCCCACCAACTCAAAACCACCCCACGGTTACAGGCGCATATCTGCCCGTTCCCATAATCCATTCCAGCTGTTTAAAATTCAAAAAACAGGAAAACACTTCTCTCACAAATAGGGGATCACACTTACACGCACACCTTTGACATTTTAATCATAGGCGAAAAGCACTCAGGGTTACAACAAAAGCCCAATCACGCGAGGTAATTTGGGTCTCCACTTCAATCATTGGTTCGGGCAATCGCATCAGCCCTTCTGAAATCTGCGTTCTCTCTCCCTGCCTCCGCATCCTCACTTTTGTCTCCGGCTAACGGGAAAGACAATGGGCTTTTTCATTCTAAAGACGCGTTTCCAAAACGCCCCATTGTCCACGAGAGGCAGCGGCTGATCAAGGCCATCGGTATCACCTGTAATTAGTGTTATTTTAATCAGCTTTAATCAAGGCTCTGATTCTCATATAAACTTTCGCTGTAAAATTTAACACCTCCTTTAAATGTCAACGTAATTGCGTCGGACGGCAAGACAGCGTTCAATAAAAATTTGATTATCGCTCGTCTGTAGCGAGTTTCCGGCGGGTTCGCGGTGGAAAGTTTTAACAGGAATAAAAATATTAATGCTACTGTACTCAATACTTCAAAATACTACTGTATTCAATTATAATATTTGTCTGGTTGACGTCAGATTTGGCAAACGAATCACTGTTTTGATTCAGTTCCTTTTCAATCAATTATTCAATCACGAACGACTTGTTAGCGAAAAAATGATCATAAAAAAATACTTTTCAAAACAAGTTATTGGTCCTATCAAGTCAGAGCACAAGCTTAAAGCTTATTTTCTGAGAAGTAAGGTGAAAATGATTTGCCTGTCATTTAATTTGCTTAACCAGCTGTATTGTTAAATTCAATATAAAATAAGTCAGCAACTGTTTCAGGAAGAAAAACAGTGGCTAACAAACTGTGGAATAGTTTAAAATAGCTAACATACAGTGAAACAGTTTAAAAAAAGCAGCTAACATACAGTGCGGCTGATATGTGCAAGATGCATTTATTATACATTAAAGGTCTCAACAATATAGGGTGAGAGAAAAAAATGGAAAGAATGATAAACGAGTGCATAACATGCAGTGATAAGTAGCTGTTTAGACAGGCAGAGGGCTGGAATTCTCTTGTGACGCTTTGATATGCGACACAGCGCTAACACGCTAACGTTCGACCCCCCACCGCATGTGTGCGCACCACAATAAATATACAGATGCACGAACAGCCGAGCTTACGGCCCGCCGCACGTATGTCGCACATATGTCTCTCGCTCTTTCTCTCCTGTATCTGACAGATCTGAGTGGAGAGAGAGAGAGAGAGGTTAACAGCACAAGAAGGATCAATTTAAATGATCTATGAACGATATTAGTAATGACATTTATGAATTCTTTATGAAACTCAGAGAAAGTCGTCATAAATTTTTATATAGGCAAATGAGTCAAGAATATAAAACAAACAGCATTAAAGTTTGAGAGCGACATCCGTGTCGGAACAGGAGAAAACTGGACCTGGTTCTGAGAGACCCGTGACGGACACGCCTGTGGGCGAGGAGACTCCAGGAAAACTCTCCACCGTCGATACGCCTATCAGCCTATAGATTTTTCATCGCAGGCTTAAGCTAAGTTGAATCGCCTGCATCAGGCAAAAAGAAACAATCAACAAACGTTATTTTGGATGCTTCGTGGCAGTCAAACTCTACTGTAACGTTTTTGATACAAGCGCCTAAGCTAAACATAATGAAACTAAACACACAATTTACCAAGACTGGAGAACTATGCTAAAGCACTGATGTCATTTTAAAAAGTTTAAGTGAAAAAAAGATGATAAAAAGGTTCAAATTTGCTAGAAATAGAAAGTCACAAAACATGACATTTACTAGAGTATGCAAACGTTTGTAGCTTCCATTGTGTTACAATTTTAAATATTGGTAGCAAACATTTAATGTAGAGGCTTTAACGCTATAAGAATATGACGCATATATGGACCTATAATCTGACAAATCTAACAGCAACACTAACAAGCTGTCAACTCTGACAGTCTGTGTGCCCCATATGTTCGAAACATCCGCCTTTAATTGAACATACAGCACGGCGCACAATCTTAGAACGTCTTATTCTCTAGAGAACCCAATCTTCGCCTGTAAGGTTCCCCCACCATGAAAGCATTTCTTTCGCACCCTTCCATTTACATAACAGCAAAAATCTGTTTTTCTACGCACTCATACCATGACAGGTGAGAGACTATAAAAAGCAGATGTCTCAGCAGAAACAAAGCCAAAAAACAAAGAGAGAAATAAAAATGAGAAGTTTCATCCTTCCCCGTTCTAATTTCTGTTATCGATTGCTCTTTCCAGGTTAACTCTGACGTAGCGTTTAGTATATTCGTTTTGCGTTTTCTATACAACCCCCCGGAGACTAAACGTGCCCGGCAAATACGAGAATCGATTGCGGTCGAGTTCGTACGACACCTATGCTGAGTCTGGCTGCATTCCTGGAGCTTTTAAACTAAACGCTAAGTGGAAAAATTCACATGCCAAACAAAAAAGCGAAAAAAAACCTTCGCTGCCTCCTCGAGGTCGTGAGGAGCTTTGTATTCAAATAGCACCTGTTGGAAATAAGCACATCCGAAGCGAGAATAATTACAGTGATTTGCGTAAACGCGAGGCACGCGCTGTAATTGCAGTGTATTGCGCAAGCAGCGACAACCCGAGCTTGCAATCTCGCCCTGCGGAGTTCAGAGCTTCGAAGACACCGGCCGGGCTCAGCTACATCAAAAGGGGGCACGTATAACCCACCAACAGTAATTAAGTCTCTGTTTCCATGGCAACACATAAGCCAAGTAAGAGCATGTGCTTGACATGAGCTCGATTCAGCTGCTTATTAGCTCCAGCTAAGACTACTGCAAATATTTTGATAAAAGACGGACATTAATGACTATCACGAATGGGTGTCACGGCTTCAACTTCATCTGCGCCCAAGCTAACAGTTTTAGGTTGTGGGAACGTTTCTGAAATGCTTCCATTAAGTTACTGGACAAAATGTCCAGTTTAAACACTGTATTACCATTATTGCTTGATGCTAAAAACTGTAATATAAGAACTGTTGGTTATACAAATTCTGTAACATTTTTAAAACATTCTAACATCTTAAGAATTAGCTTTTTGAGATATCATATATCACATTAAAATGTATATATTTATGAGATATTACATTCAAATTTATTTTACTAACTTAACTGTTAGAACTTTTTAATAACTTGGAGAGAACTTTCAAAGAACATTACCCAACATTTGTAGAATGTTAGCCGGGACGTCACAGTGAAGGAAAACAAGCCTGGCGTGTTTGCCTCCCGCGCTCTGTTTGCTCCTCATTTTAGCGTCGTCGTCGCCGGTTACAAATGATGTTATTTAGCAAACGTCTAAACCTGCACCCGCGGGATGCGGCGGCTGATGGGAGAGAATGTATAATATTACATAAGGCATTAGCGCGGTGTAAAGGCCCCAATGATTGGTGTTAAAGTTTCATTACATGAAGTGAGTAATTGCTTGTCACTCGAAGCTGGCACGTCCCACAACCATCTTTACTTCGGTGTCATCAATCAGACCTTAAACTGCTGACGAATCGGGCTACACGTGTACCAGCGCTGGCTGGATTCTTCGCTTGTTCCTCGTTCGCACGGGACGGCGCCAGACAGCGTAAGATTTGGCCTCAATTTGGCACATGCAATAATCACAGCCTCTTTTAAGCAAAGGGCATCATTTAAAATCTTAAGTGTCTCTTTCCTAAGCAATTTTTAATTTGATTACCCAGAATACCTTGGGGCGCCCGAATCCTAAACAGCAGACAGGAGATGCATTCGAAGGCAAACCTGTTTGAAAACAATTTTAATGCAGGTTCTTTAGCAGCAGTCACATCTAAGGAACAAAGAAATGCTAAACTGAATTCTCTTTCAAAGTCTGAAGAGTAATAAAACAAAACACAAGACTTTCTAAAATAATAATCATCATCAGGTTAAATCAATGTCTGTCTATCTTAGTTTTTTCACCAGTGTTTACTAAGGGAACTTACAGTGTATTTGTGTTACACATACAGGAGTGCATATAGCCCCATTACTCCATGCTGAAACAGAAGCAGTGTGCAAGCCAAGCTTTTGGTCTTTTGCTGTAACATTCATCTGGTTTTGATGTAATGAAATCTCCCCGTGAGAACAGAGGCTCGTGTGTAGCTGTAGCTGATGGAAGTGTGTTGACGATAACATGATGGCGGCTGAGAGAATGTGTGTGTGTGTGTGTTTTAATGTGCTGTATGAGTGCAGTCATGAGTGACAATAATATTACCTTACATGTTTGATGTGGGGATCAATACGGCCTGTAATATTTCCATTTTCTTATCTGTCTGTCTTTTTATGTATTCATCTATCCATCCGCCTGTCTATCTGTCTGTCTATACATCTCTCTCCATTTTTCCATCCATCTGTCTGTCAGCCTGTCTATCTTTTTACCCATCTATCTTTCTGTCCATCCATCCATCTAGATCTATAT
>JBAJNP010010787.1:0-15844 GCA_036877545.1 Yasuhikotakia modesta
TGTGTGTTCAGGGTAAGAAGGACGTGTGTCAGATCTTTAACAACATCCTGCGCCGGCAGATCGGGACCCGCAGCCCCACGGTGGAATATTTCTGCTCCCATCAGGAAGTTTTGTTCATCCTGCTGAAAGGGTAAGAGGCTCCGACCAATCAGATCTCATCTAACACTTCATTCATTTGCACATCAAACATTACATTTACATTTAGGCATTTAGCAGATGCTTTTGTTCACTTACAATGTGAGAAAAAACAAAGCGCTAATTAAGTGTTTTAATGCATTGCAGTCTTTATTTTAAACATGATAAAGAGCCGTACAGTCCATGTTGCAGTTTTATCTCTCCTTGCCATTCCTGCGACAGATTATTGTCAGATGAACACAGAAGTAGCTACAAAATCATCTGTATTTAAATCAAAATCTAACAATGACAGGCAGTGATATATGTATGCAAATGTGATGTTTGTTACTGAATGCTGTGGCAGGTATGAGACGCCTCAGGTCGCATTGAATTGTGGGATTATGTTGCGCGAGTGCATCCGACACGAACCTCTCGCCAAAATCGTGCTGCGCTCCGAACACTTCAGAGATTTCTTCAGCTATGTGGAGATGTCCACGTTTGACATCGCCTCAGACGCCTTCGCCACGTTTAAGGTGAGAAACATCTGATGTTTGTAGTGACTTTAGATTCTGTGTAAGATTTCACTAGTAAAATAACTTCCTTTAACATTTTTGTAATGACAAATGTTTGTTTTTAAGGACCTGTTGACGAGACACAAGGTTCTGGTGGCAGAGTTTTTAGAACAGAATTATGATGCGGTAAGATGTTTATAAACTCTTTTTAACATGAGGTTTTATGTAGAATTGCGTAAAGCTGGTGTTTGAAACGTCTTTCTCTGATCTTCCAGGTTTTTGACAACTATGAGAAACTCCTTCACTCTGAGAATTACGTGACCAAGAGACAGTCACTGAAGGTGTGTTTCCCTCCACAAACAAACAAATGAGCATCACCCTGACTCTCTGTCTGACTGTGTGTGTTGCTATGACAGCTGCTGGGGGAACTTCTTCTAGACAGACACAACTTCACCGTCATGACGCGGTACATCAGCAAACCTGAGAACCTGAAACTCATGATGAACCTTCTGAGAGACAAGAGTCCAAACATTCAGTTTGAGGCGTTTCACGTCTTTAAGGTGAGGCATCGTTCTTCAGTAATTACAGCTACTAGTCATAAGTAGTTACAGTTGTTTGTTTGTTTGTCGCAGGTGTTTGTGGCCAATCCAAACAAAACGCAGCCCATCGTAGACATTCTCCTGAAGAACCAGACCAAACTCATTGAGTTCCTCAGCAACTTTCAGAAGGATCGCACGGACGACGAGCAGTTTAATGATGAGAAGACGTACCTCGTCAAACAGATACGAGACCTGAAGAAACCGGCGTCGTAAACTTTAGCTGCTGCAGTATTAGGGGAAAAAAACAACAAAAACACAAAAAAATTAACAATAATAATTCTATTTAAAATCTTGAAAAATTCTTAGTTCCGAGGCTTTACAGCAGATGTTTGCTGATCACCGCTGATGTTCTCTTCTTATTTCTCTTTGTTTTTTTAATCGCAAACTGTTGTGCCAGAATAGGATGTTTTAAAGTAGGAATCTGCCAGTTTCTATTACAGGAAGAACCGGCTAATAACAGCGAGACGTTGTGGATTAGGAAATTCACAAACTTTTTTTCATCCTGGATGTTTTCCGACACGCTGAATTCAAGTTTCTCTGCTGATGGAGGATGGACGTTACTGGAAGATTTTTCCCAAATTATTTATAAGTTCATTTTTCCTCAGAGGACGTTTAACTTCACTAACCTTCATTCCTCCATTTCTTTCATCTTCTCGTTGCTTTTCTCACATGTCATCGTTTGACTATTTTAACAGCGTTAATCAGAACACCACACACCTGATGGTTCCTTTACTGTTCTGCTTACTGTTCTGCTCCTCTGCGTTTTTCTGTTTGTTTTGTTGAGAATGATGTGGAAGGAATTCATTTATCAGTATTTAATTGTTTAGCAGCTCAAACAGATTTGAGTTTTTTTTTTTTACATAGTTGCTGCTGGTTGTTTTGAACGGATAAAACTACAATCACTGTTTTGTTTATATATATTATTTGTCGTTTACCTTTGTTTAAAAAAGAAAATGCTAATTATCTTCATTTGGTGGTTCCCATTTTAAAAGAATCTAAAAAAAATCAATTTTGCCACAGAATCGTTTAGGATTAACTGGCGTAGCTCCAACCTGTATCTCATGTAGGTCAATACAATGTGTCTGTACTGAAGTTCTGCGGTTTTACTGCAGCGCTGTAGTATAAAAGCTGTAGTACAATATTCATTTCTATGCTATAGTACTTCTGTTACTGTAGTGTGTGTTTGATCCTGTAACTGATGATTTTGACAGGTAGATTGTTGTATAGCTGAAACGATGAAATGACACAAATGTACGAAACTGGTGCCTTTTTTCTTCAGTTCTTTTCTCAGTTTTGAGTCTGAGAAGCATTCGGACGGGGAGCTTAATTTGTGTCATTTCTAATATGTTCTGATCAAGCATATTTAGGTTAAGCAATGACCCTCTTAAACTCGCTATATTTGAGTTGTGCTGTTGAAAATTTTCATTAAATTCATTCTTTCCTCGGTTTTTGATTCCATTTTTAAAGTCTTTTATTGTTATAATTTTTTTGATAATTTAATGGGATGAAATACAGTCAGTTGGTCTGGATTCAGTGTTCAGAGCCTTTTCTTTAAAGAGCATTAATGTGTCATTGGTCAAGTTTAATGCCATTATGTAGATGAATGTTTTCACAGTTGGTTGCCAAAACAAAACATCTTTTGCAGCTTGTTGGTTTTACAGCGTGAAGTAAATACATTTGTGTTTCAACTGGTTTCACTTAATATTTAGACGTCTGAGCCAAACTTACTGACGTTTGTTAGCAGGTACAATAAGTCAGCGCATACATTCATTTTAGCAGTGAGTTTTTTTCTTACATACAGTTTTCCTCTGAAATACTAAAAGTACCAAAGAAAATTATTGTCTGTCCAAAAACAGCTAATCTGCAGGTTATATTATTCTACTGCATCCAGTAGTTCTGTAAATCATGAGCCATTATAATGACGCTTCACACATAACAGCTGGAACAGTAAAGGTGACAGTTTTACAGATACACCAATTAAAACCACACAGACAGAAAAATGCGGCCTGGCGGACGGTCTAATATTTTACAACAACGACAGCTTGACAGGCTCATATTTCCTTTCCCCAATTCTAGACAAATTAAAACCTTATACGTTGGAGCAACTAAAAAAACACCATTAAACAAAACTGTAAAAGGCAATAAAATGTATTAACTTAAAAAATAATTTCAATCATGTTTACATTTTATAATTAATTTGTATGGAGATTTGCATCACATGACTTTTTTACAAGCTGTAAAAATTTATTTCAACTTAAACAGCAACATATGAGAAAAGCTTTTTTTTTAAAGAACATTTAAACTGAGTAAAAAAGGTGAAACTGAAAATAATGTCAAAACTGTACAGACACACAAAATGCAGCTGGTTAATATGTAACAGAAAAACAAACAGCAGGCCTTTATATTATGAACTCTTAACAGTTCCCACCTATTAAAAGGTGTCATACAGGCATGTATATGACCTCAAAAATGTATGCTATAGGTTCTATACAAGCAGCTCCCTTAAGGAAAACTTACTGTACAAGTGCAACTACAAATAATACTTTTATTTTAGAAAAATTTAAACATCAGACTGTTGACGTGCAGAAGTTTGTGCTGTTGTACACACTGTTTAAACTCTTCACAGCTACACCAGCTGCGTTCTCAAACAACAATGCCCAGGTCTCCAAGCTAGCGAATAAACGTATTCATTTACATTCATTTACATGAGTCACAGTGTGTTCTGGATGGAAACATTTCCATCCACCTGACAGAAGGCTGCGGTTGCGTGACCTCAGTCAAGTGGTCGACACAGAACTTAAACTCCAGATCCTTCAGACGACACAGAGCAGGAACATGCAAACATGAGCGATTGAGCAGGAAGGATTTCCCCCCTCAGTTTCACGTCACCTCAGCGTCGTGTCTGACGGCTGCAGACAGGAGACAGATGTCGTTCTCCTCTGTCACTCTTGATGATGTGCTGACAACTTCTTCAGACGGTTTTCACCAGCAAACCTGTGAGATATAATCAGATACACGATCTCACTGGTCATCACAAATACTGCATTAAGATCAGTACAGATTCTCTGTACCAGAGAATCATTTATAGCAATGCACACAAGCTAAACATGAAATGCTGCCTAATTTGAATTCTTAGCTAACATGTGGAGTGACACACTGTGAGCCGAACTGACCTCACTCACGGCTGAACAAAAGCCCTCACAGCTTAGCAAACAGTCACATGCGTTACAGTCAACACTGCAGACAAAGCAGACACTACACTACTAAAACAACAGAGTTTCAACTCTAAATACACTGTTAATAATGCAACCTACATACATATACTATGACACAGGTGATAATGAGGGATGTTATGTGTAAAGAGAGAGGATTCTGTTTGGATTAAAGGATTAACACGTGACAGGAAGCACATTAAAGGTCACCAGTTGCTATCAGTTCATTTACATGAAGAAAATGAATGATTATGATGAATGAAATGTGTTCAGAAACAGCTAAAAAAGTGTAACAGAATGCAGGGATCTTGAGATCTAGCAGCAACAAGGTGGTGAGTTTAAATTTAAGTCATGTCTGGTTTCTGTCAAATACATAAATGAACTCTAAGACATATTTGATTGTTTTTGCTTCTCTGAATGTTATCTTGTCAGTTATCTTGAAAGCAACAGAAGAAATTAGGTCTGTTCTCACCTTCAGTCACCAGCAGGACGTTGGGTCCACTGCCGTAACTCAAACAGACCCGGTTCCCACTCACACTGTCCAGCTTCCTGGGGACAACAGAACTGTGACTGTCTCCCCAGACAACTGCTGCAGATCACACCCAAAACAAACACCTATCAGAGGAAACAGGACAGAATAAACACACAGTTTTGTTTATGTACAGCTGTGAGCAGTTAGGTGCATGTCAACGTAAATAAACACACAAACAAGATTGTTGCTCACTTCATCATCACGGCCATCAGTCCAGGCCATAAAAAAGTGCACATGCCCACACAATCAATACAATCTCTTTATATTCAAGTTATAACACCAATAAATGAATAATACAATTTAAATAATATTGATAAAGATATTATGATCATTTTCAAACAGATTTAAACACAATTCATCATAACTTTCTTCCTTTTCACACATTTAATTTCGTATGCTAACCTAATAATAATAATAATCATCATCATCATCATCAGATTATTGCCTTATTACATATTCTTTGAAGCATTTAAATCAACGTTGTCATGGTGACAGAATTATTTACAATGGTAAGTCATAGTCGATGAGCCAGTAAACAATGTGAACAAACTCGTCTGACTGTATTGAGTGTTAAGCTTATAGTTTCAGTCACACCTGTTGCCAGTCCAGACCAGATACAGGCGAGGGAACCTCACATGTAAGACCAGGATGGGTACCGGAAAATCCAAACAGTTCCCAAAGCTTCCTCAGGTTCTGCTCATTGGCCTGGATTCAGCTGGAAAATCCACCCTGTTGTTCAGACAGCAACGAGGCGTCGTGATGGAGACGTCGCCGACTGTGGGCTTCAACGTTACAACTGTACAGCTGGACAAGAAAACGTCACTGACCGTGTGGGACGTAGGTGGACAGGGAACAATGAGGCCCAACTGGAAATATTACCTAGAAGGATGTAAAGCTCTGGTTTTCGTGGTGGACAGCAGTGATCCTGACAGGATGGAAGAAGCTAAAAAAGCTCTTAAGAAGATTCTGCGCGACGAGCACTTGAGAGGAGTTCCTCTGATGGTCCTGGCCAACAAAACGGACCTTCCAAACACCATGACTGTAAGGGAGGTGTCTACACTGTTAGATCTGGACAGCTACACAGACAGAGTCTGTGAGATCCAGGCCTGTAGCGCTCTGAAGGGACTGGGGCTCCAACAAGCCTTTGTGTCGATAGCTAAACTAATAAAAAAGTCTTGAGCTGTCAGATGCATTTGCTGAACATTATCAGAAATAAATCATGAAGTACACATGTACTGTAAGCTCTCCACACCTTTATAAACGGATTCCTTTTGTTCCTTGTGTTTCCTGTAGAGATTCCAGTGTAGCAAACTCAGCAGCAAGAAACTTAATTGTGAAATCTGTGAAACTGGGATTGTTGTTGTACAGTAACATGACTGAACGTTTTTTGTGCAAATCACTGGAATTTTATTCTTTCACAGTATTTAAATATCAAACTGTAGTGGAATTACATTAATTAAATGCCTAATTAAAACACAACAAGGAATTATTTAATACTTATTAAATAAACGTTTCATAGAAGCATTTACAAAACTGTCTGGAATGAGATCAAGGTTTCAACTATTCTGGACGAGGTAGTTTAGTGAAGCAGGACTGGTAAATAACTGACCCTAGAACAGTTTAAAAGAGCCGCTCTAACAGAATACATTCATGTTTCATCTAATATTTCAGGAATGTAAACAGTATAAGAAATAGGCTGCTGTACTGTGATGTCATCTCTCTATGATGTGATGTCACCCTCTATTGTCAAATTTGTCTTTACCATCATGATTCTGCAAAGATACGTTTCACAACCTCACACTCATTCCTATAATGTAATAAGTTCACATAACATGCATCTGCGGCTTTAATTATAAATTTATTTTATATTTATATTTAGTTAATTATAAAGGCAATAATCATAATTAATCACTAATTATCATATTCCTCTGTCTATCGATTCTTCTTTGGCATCTGATTCGCTCTTTTTAACTCTGATAAAGCCCCCCATGAGTGCCACAGCAGGAGTGCAGGGACCACCACCCAGACCCCATTGAAGAACACCAGATAGACCCACAGGTAGAGCCAGTTGCTGGTGTTCAGGTGAGGGCTTCCGATCAGCCAGTCTGGACAGAAGGTCATCCAGCCGCCGTATAACTCGCACACACACAGTGTGATCTGAATGAAGTGTCTGGGTCACACAGAAACACACGTTTACACACCTGACCAGGTCAGAGTTAAACTAACATTTAACTAGATTCTGAAACTAATAGTTTTGCTCACGGTGGATCATGAATCTACAGGTAATTCACGGCACTTCTTCACAGAGTCATAATATAATTCAGAGTTTTGGATGTAAAGATTGAAATGACTTCTGGACTGGAAACTTTGAGTTGATAAAAGTTACTAAATAGTCCCTGAATTAAAAAAGGTACATTTTTCAGGCACATGTAAATCACTTTTCTTTTACCTGTAGTGTTTGTCTTTAATGATGGCGTAGACCAGCAGCAGAGCCAGAGATCCATCCAAAACCACAGTCAGAAGTTCTAGAGAAACTATGGTGGGGTCCGAGTACAACCAGCGCTCATCCGCCTTGCCGTATTCTTTCCCTGATTCCCAAAAACATGCATTACATGCAGAACAATATGAAGCAGAGTGGAGCCGCAATGAGGTTTGTGTCATTAATAATTATTATTAATGACACCAAACCTGGTTTTATGTGTCTTTATCATCCAGTTTTTATATATACAATGTATGTAAATATTTAATATAAACTCTGTGGATCATACTTTCATACAACAGTAAGAATCAAAACAGACAGATAATGTAGAATTGAACAGACTAATCATTTTTGCATTTGTTCATTTTTTACTTTACAGTAACTTATAAAGTTGGTTAAATAAACCACCATAAGCTGCAGGTGTAGAAACAAACACCACACGGTGTCGCAACACGTGCGTCTCATAGTCAAACTAACACCAACATCATATTTCACGTGTGCAAACAGTTTATTCACAGCAAAGTAACTTTACTTTTACTTTAAAAAGTAACTTTACTTTCACTTTAAAGTCTCACTCACACAGGTCTGCGAGCAGACCGTCAGAAGTTGCGACAGCTCCGACCAGAGACATGTACACGAACGGACCTTCCTGCGAACGGGAGCACGAGCTCACACACGTACTTACACACGTACAGACGCTGCGATGCACGTGTAATAATAACGCCACACGTTACCAGAGTGAAGTGAACGATCGCGTCGTAAAACAACCACGCGAGGATCCATCTGTCAGCACGCGAACATTTCTTCCCCCATTTCTGCGACAGGACAAACCCAACAGCGACCTGACCCGCACACGCGAGCAGAGAGCCCGCGGCCCCTGCGGTGAACGGGTCCGGTTCGGCGGACGTCGCCATTACACACAGTTATTATATAAGTTACGCTTATAATGACACAGTTATTATATAAGTTACGCTTATAATGACACAGTTATTATATATGTTACGCTTATAATGACACAATTATTATATAAATTACGTTTATAATGTAAGACGTTCAACAATCGTGCGGCGCATAGGGCGAGTGACGTCACACAGGCGCGCAGCCGCCTCTCCACTTCCGGCTGTGGCTACGTCATTTTGGCGGCGACGTATTTTTAAATGACTTTTATTAATAATGTATGTATTAATAATATTTACATAATACCAATACTACTTTAAACAGTGTGTGACATTTACTTCAGCACAGGAACTTTTAATCTGTGTCTCTATAAACGTTTAAAGCAGCACAAGAAACACTGAGAGGGAGACACTAAACGATCAGAGAGCGATAAAAGGATGGCAAACAGCAAGTTTATTTTGTTTGGGTTCAGTGATACAAACAGCAGGTCCTGAGGGAGATGAGCGAAAGGTGATGAAGGGCAGGTTGTGAGGATTTGTGATCCGTATGAAAGAATGTAAAGGGGGCTAAATGGAGGGTGGGGGGTTAAATCATGTAGGCAGATGAAAGACCCAATACTGTAACCAGCTCTGATGTGACGTGTTATGAACCCTTTAAAGTTGCTTTGCAATGAAAAACAAAGGCACAATGAATTTCAACTCATTTTATCTTTAATATGCACAAGAGTTGAAAAAAATACTGTTGAGCCACCTTAAAGAGAACTTCAGGTCTAAAATTTATAAAAACATACAAACAATCAGAGGCCAAATGCGATCCGTCGCAGTTTTTAGATTGATTTTCTTCAGCAAGTAAAATCTTGCTACAAGCGATAAGCTTGTATCCATTTCTGATACAAGACAAAACTTCTTGGAAAGTCTTTAAAGTGGCTGTTTTCTAGTTGTCTAGATAAGTTTATGAAGTTCAAACCTGTTTTTTTCTTTTTGTTCAACAATAAACAGCAAATTCATCAGGGCTGCCGTGAGCTTTCTTACATCTTACATCGTTCTCAGCAGTCGCAGCCCAAACAACTACTGGAGTCCAAATGCAGTTTTCCCCATACATCCCTTTACAAGTTGATGCACAGGAGAAAAACAAACCAAAACATTGTCCAGTCACAACAGTAAGAAAGCCCCATTTTCAAATAATGACAATCACCTGCCATTACAAAACAAAGGTTAAAACAAAAACAAATGACCCCTATTGGCTGTAAATCATTAATCACAATGTTATTATTGTTCTGTAACGTCCCAACAATGTCTAGTGGAGCTAAGTGTGGTAGCTTTCCATTATATACCTACACAAGAAATATACTTTTATTTTAGTTGGTACAATTAGGTTCTGTAGCAAATGAAATAAGATTAAAATCCATCAAACAAATGGAACCACAGTAACGTGGTTCTTCGTTTCCCATTGCTTGTATTGTCAAAACGAAGCGAACGTTGCTCTCCACGTACATGAAGCAATAAACCGGGACATGAAGCAATAAACCGGGACACCCAGGTGTGCGAGTAAGACTGAAAAATTGCAAAAGCAGAAGCTCCACCGATCAAAACAAAAAATAACCACAACCCAATCACTGTTGCGAAGTTTCTTATTGTTTTGACTACAGAGTGCAGAAATGTACTGATTCAGTGAAAATATCATCCGACTAGTTACAACTGGGGACAATCCCGATAAACTTATTACTATAGTTACAGACAGGAAGTAGAGAAGATGAATCCGGAGCACTGATCTGCAGAAACACCTGTTACATGATCTCTTATACAACGTCCAAAGGTTTGGGCAGCCCTTAAAAAGTCCCGGCCAAATAGACAAAATCTGAACAATCACAGATTCCTCCACAGAAATGTCAAATATTCCAAATGCCAAACCCAACAGATCAGCGCTTGAATGTCCACCACTCTCACTGCAGAACGGCTGAATACAGCTCTCCACAGCCTCCAGTGACGAGTCTCCTCATGTTTTGTGACATGATTTTTTTCTTCATTAACTTCAGTGTTTTGTAAGTAGCTTCCATAATTACAGGATTTTGTGAAAATAAAGCAAGAATCGGTGGCTATAATTAAAGTCCTGTATCTCCTTTTTATCCTCCCATTTTGAATTATATTCTATGGAATAACCCACTACAGAGGCGTCCATACAGCTCAGACGGGGGATTAAATGGCTTAACGCAGCAGAGGCTGGACAGATCAAGTCGGCTGTCTGAAACTTTATGACCAATACAAACAACTTTCTGAGCGAAGGAATTTCCTGGAAAGCAAAAGACGAATCCCTGCCTTTAAATTTTAGGATTCTCCTCTTGGCTGATATGATGGCTGCAACAACAACAGACGTTTCTATTACTTTTCATGCTCATCTATGTGTGCGAGTGAAAGAGCAAAATATCTGTTTCTATTTTTTTGTTTTGTTTTGGCAACTGCAGTATGATGAACAAGTCTTCCGTTCATGTGTTGAGGTTGTTGAGATCCATCCATTTTCAGTGGCGGTACTTTGATCCTTCAGTGCTAGTTGTCTTCTGTGTGAGTGACTGGTTGGTTTTACTGGTTAGTGAGTGGTTGGTAGGTGATGGATCAGTAGGTGACGGGGTCGAGGAGCAGCTGGAAAACCCACCATTCTTCTTCTTCTAGAACTTGAACTCCTTGGTTTGAAGGTTGGAGGCTGGATCAAAGTTAAACGTGCCTCCCTGGGTGGGCTCAGGAATGAGGCTGGGGTCTTCATCGATCTGTCAGCGGAGCCAAACAAAGAAGCAAGAGTTAGGATCAACTCACACCAAACATTCAGAAGAAACCTCCAACTTCTAAGAGAATGTTAGAAAAAGCACAAAACATCTCTTTCAGACTCACATCGTCTCCTGAAAAGTACTGATCAATGATCTCAAACGCGAGTTTATAGATGTCCTCGTTTTCATGCTGCTGGAGGTTCTCAATTTTTTCCAATCCTGAAAAACAGAAGCAGGATTATTGCAGTAGCAGCATTTGTGAAGGACACACCAGCAATCATCTGTCTGATTACTGATCTACATCAAAGCGCTGCTCTTTAATTCTTGGGCATTTTGAGAACCACACAGAAACTGACGCAGTGACATCAGATCATTTATCAGAAGATGAGATGCTCCACAGAACCAAGACTGCAATTACTGGAACAATACCTCCACATTCTTCAATGATCTCAGCGATTGTGCTGGCCTCCTCCCCGGCCATGATGAGAACGTTCTTCAGTCCGTCAAGAACCACCTGGACCACCTGAGAGTCTTTCACTGACAGCAGGTTGCAGAAGGGCGGGATCACATTCTGTTGCACCAGGTACTCCACCTGTCAATCACAGCAAGGGAACCAATCAGAAGGCAGGGTGGAGCAACTGACCCACAATGAGACCTTCATTCTAAACAGGACATACCTGATCCTTTCTTCCACTTATTGTCAAGTTACTGATGGCCCACGCAGCCTCCTTCTGTGTCCCAAAGTCCCCCTGTTTGGAAACCAAGACAAACCAGACATTAAACCACAGAAATGGAGATACAAACTGAACGTCATTTCTGATAGCCAGCTGTAAAGTTGTTTTATGTCACAGGTGTAACATCGTACCTTGGCGAGCTGGTGAATGATCATGGGTATAAGACCAGCATCTATTACTGCCTGAACCTGCTGCTGGTTTCCCGCCGTTATATTGGACAGGAACCACACCGCCTCCTGCAGGGAGAAACAGACATGTCACAGATGTCCCCTAAACATTATCCATGAGGCTTCATCCAGGACACAGAAGCCTGTCTTTTATTCATTATCATTTGGGACATTATGAACATACAGAACTTGTGTTTCTCACCTTGTTTATCTTCTCTTTGGGGTGCGTGAGGAGGTTGGAAAAGTGAGAGAGGACATCACAGTTGAGCACCACCTGAGTTTGCTCATCCGTTCCCGTGACGATGTTGCCCACCGCTCTCAGGGCTGCGGTCTGCGCAGATACACAAACGTTACCGCGGGGGACATGCACACTTAACCGTAGCCGTGCGGTTTGTGAAGGAGCGTCTGTGTTACAGAATCAATGATGACTTCACCTGAACTTTGACCTCCTGGTGGCTGAGCAGGGGGACGAGGAAGGGGACGACACCTGAGTCTATAACCATCTGAATCTGCTCATTCCCCCCGTCTGTGAGGTACGACAGAGCCCACACTGTGTCTACCAGAATCTACAGCCAGAGGAAGAGAGTAAATGGACCTGTTCTGGTTCTGAAACAGAGCTATAAGCGGCCGATGCCTCCAGCAATGTCATTATTTCTTTCTACAGCTTAATAAAAATTGTACTCTACGTTTCAGAAACAGAATTTTACATTTTTTGTATAAAAGTCTGTTGACTTGAATTTATAGCTGAACTGAAACTGAACACTGTATATTGCTGCTGGTTTAATAACTCAATTGTAGAATGTAGTATTGCCTCGTACTTACATTTATATCTGTATGATAAATGAGTACACAGAGGGCAGGAAGTATCTGAGAGAGAGTGAGAGAGAGAGAGAGATACAAATCATTTGCTTCATTTGAACAAGCAGATTGTAAGAAACAAACGCACAACATGTGAATATTAAATATTCATTAGACCTGCCATCAATACAACAGAAAGCTGTTTGCATATTCCACAGGCAAACACACAATCTAATATTTATTTCTATCAGCAGATTTCTGCTCATAACTACAATTACAACTACAGATAATACAGAGATGGTATCTCATTTACACAGCAGAATATCTGAACGTGACAGACTGAGGGTACATGTGTGTGTGTGTGTGTGTGTGTGTGATTTATCTCTGAAATACCTCTTGTACAGTTTCCATGGGTGGGGGCGGGTCTTTGTTTCGGCACAGGTTGACGATGACCCAGGTAACGTTTCTCAGGAAGGTTATGGGGATGGAGGGATTAATGAAAGACAGGAGAGGTTTGACCACACCCAGAGAGATGACGTAATCTCGACACTGAGGCCCGTCACCTGCAACAACCGCAACACACCACAACCCAAACACACACCACAACCAAAACACAACACACACGTTATGCTCCAAAACATAATGGTAGTGGTTAGCTAAATCAACAATGCATTACAGAAGACGTTCAGAAATGGTAACAGGAAGTGACCTCACCGATGATGTTGCCCAGCGCCCACACGGCCTGTTCACACACGTTCTGATGAGGAGAGTGCAGAAGTCTCAGAAACAACGGGACAGCGTCTACACCAATAAAGTATAAAGAACAGAGAGCATTCAACCACACAGAACCAGTAAAACCACCATCAACCGATGCCGCTGAATTCAAGACCCAATGGCTTACTGGATTTGACCACTGCTTGCGTCTGCGCAGACGTTCCTGATGCAATGTTAGTCAGAGCCCAGGCAGCTTCAAACTGCAATGAAGGACTAAGAAGAAAAACAGAAACAAACGGATGTTATGTGACAGAACAAACACTTTAATCCAGATTGATCTGAGCTCTTGTGAATCTCTGAAGCCATTTTACAGCCAAAACAGACCTTTCTGAAACAACACCGTCTGTCAGTCCACAATTACAGCCACAGTCTCCAGCTCATTTCAAGAAAATGTAACCAAAACAATGAGTTGTGGTTGAGCGAGTGACTCAGCTGTTACACACAGGGTTCCCACACAGTTCATTTCCATGAGTAATTCAGTCACTGTAAATCAACATTTAATAAAACAAATGCTAGGATTTCAACCTGCCAATAAGGTTTGAATCACATTAAAACTGTTATGGTGGTATTTAGTCATTTTACCAACTTCCAACTTCTATCTTTCCCACAAGCCCTCAAACTCTGCTAAATAACCCAGCCTTACACTGCTGACGACTGATGACAGTCGTAATCCAATTCAGCCGTGTCTGATTCAGAATAAGCCTTTATGAACAACACTTGGGTGGTCCTACAGCGTCACAGCTGACCCCACCCTGAGTCATAAAACCATCAGCTAGCCACCTGCAGTCTGACAGGACGGATCGATAGCTTCACTGGTTACTCCAAACAACTGGAAATACATGCCGAGAGGAGACTGAAGGTTCTACACAGATGGTTCTACAGCACTCATGGATGATACTTTAAATCACTCCCCTTTAAAATCACTGCCTCTCATCATTCAAGGACATGAAAACGTATATTATACTATTATTAGTGTTTATAATAAGTCAATTTAGTGGTGCACGTCATTATTTATATTCATGTGCCTCATTATTTTTAAAATATTTCCCTCCTTCCTCACATCATCTTCAGGAAGGCGAGACTATATTAACCTCTAATAATCTGTTTCTACCACTCCAACGTCCAACACTGCAATTAAATCCCAAAACACGGACTCAAGCACCGCCCTTGTTTTCTCTCATTCCGGAAGCTGTTTCACACATAAGCGTCACTATAGGGAAAATAAAACCGTCACAATATCCGCTTCATGTTGACTAACTGTGCTGCACACTATTAAACACACAGTTAGTATAGACACACTCCAAATAAATATAAAACACTCACTTGTCATCCCTCTCCAGGCATTTGACTAAAATCGGAAGAATCCCACATTTTATTAAGTCATCTATAGGTGGATTTCTGTCACTGGAGAGCAACTTCCTGCAAGGAAGGAAAAAAACAATCATTCAAATAATCAATAATCAAAATAATCAATAATCAATCATAATCAATAGTCACTCCGGCAGTTCAGATTTTACTGATGTGCAAAACCTTCTCATGAATTTTCATTTACTGTTGATTTGCTTTATAACATTTTTGTTATAGACACAAGAGTCTCAGGCTTCATCTGATATTCAGCACAGAAGACAACAGATGTTTGACGATAAAGTTTATATGATACCTGGCTGCTTGTACGGCACTGAGCTGGACTGTTGCGTTGTCACTGGTGGCATTCTGTAGAGGAAAGATGGGATGGAGAACGAGTGAAAAAGGTGTGTACAATAATCTGTGTGTGTGTGTATGTGTGTGTACAGACCCAATGAACAATCACAGTTAATGCCCTCCACAAACATCCAACAAACACATGCTTGTATTTCTAAAGCTTACCTGTAATATGGCGTCTAGCGTTACATTTTGCTAAAGAAAAACAAATAGAGGGAAATAAGTACAAAAATGACAGAATATGGAGCTTAAAAACAATTCACATAAAAGCTTCTCACCCCTTTGAAGTCAGAGTCCACGTCTGAGTCCTCCAGACTCTCCTCGTGTGGAACGTTCCGTTTCTTCAACAGATGCTCGTCTCTTTTGTTCTGCGCGTCACAAACATGAGGTTCTGTCAGATTACTTACAAATGCATTCAGATTAGGAGTGTAATAACAAACCAGGAATGCTAAAGAACACTGGATTCACCTTTAACATCAGACATGAACAGATTAACTTCTGATAAATACAGAACACTGCTAATACAGCTGTTTTTGGGTAGCATGCTAGTTACCACACACACAGACA
>JBAJNP010010788.1:0-15843 GCA_036877545.1 Yasuhikotakia modesta
GCACAAAAACAACACTTAACATCACTGTGAATAACTGAGTCCTGCTGTACAGTCCTCAGTGACCAGTGGAGGATCTCCCAGTCTGACCAGTGGAGGATCTCTCTCAGTCTGACCAGTGGAGGATCTCCCAGTCTGACGAGTGGAGGATCTCCCAGTCTGACCAGTGGAGGATCTCTCTCAGTCTGACCAGTGGAGGATCTCCCAGTCTGACCAGTGGAGGATCTCTCTCAGTCTGACCAGTGGAGGATCTCCCAGTCTGACCAGTGGAGGATCTCCCAGTCTGACCAGTGGAGGATCTCTCTCAAGGAAATTCTTGCCCCTTTTACTGAGCATTACAGAGAACAGAAGAGCTTCCAGAAGATAACTCACCCCAGAACCTGGTGATTCCCTCCTCCAGGTTCTTGTGCTTCACAGTACAGCTGTAAATATCTCCCAGCGCAGGACTGAAGTCCAAGTAGGAGAAAATGCGGAAGCTGAAGTCCGTGTTGGAGTAATACTGGGTCTCGCTGACGTCCGGCCCGCTCACCGCCGCTCCGTTTCTCCTCCACGAGATGTTGACCGGCGGCGGATGAAAGTCCGTCGCGTGACAGACGAGCGTGTTTCGCTGCCCGGTCTCCACGCTTCTCCTCGCGTACAGCTGCGAGCTCGGAGGAGCTGCGGGGGGCGACACGCGACCGCCGCTTCATTACAGGCTTTCATTCATTGAAGCGCTTCTATAAAACGTTATATAATATCAAAGCGGTTGTTCCGCGCGGGTCTTACCTGTGGATTCTGGAGGAAAGTTTTCCCCTTTGATGCATTTCGGAACATTATACAAACAGGTTCCGATGGAGTAATGCGCTTGGGACGGCAGGTCTTCTTTAAGCGGCCAGTCTGCCCCGAACTCAGGCAGGCGTCTCCGGGCTCGGTGGTCTGCAGGGTCCACGTGCCACAACTCCTGCCCGTCGAAGTGCAGCTCAAAGCCCCCGTCCATCATCACGGGGTGACAGTAGGTCACCTGCCGCAGCAAGTGCTGCACGGCTGCGGGAAACACCTCAGTGTTAATAACTCAGTGTTAACAACTCAGTGTTAATACCTCAGTGTTAAGACCTCAGTGTTAACAACTCAGTGTTAACAACTCAGTGTTAACAACTCAGTGTTAAGACCTCAGTGTTAATAACTCARTGTTAACACCTCAATGTTAAGACCTCAGTTTTAATACCTCAATGCTCATATAATCTAAACAGGAGCAGGTCATCTGAATCAGTCCTGCAGGTTCTGAACATGGTTTGAAGAATAAGTTTTACCTTCAGCCCCCAACAAACTCCAAACAGCCACAATAGAGCAAAACACAAAGATCTTGTGCAGCATCTGAAAGCAACAGTGAACACCTGACGACTGAAGGGCATTTACTGGTATCTGCCTCTACTTCCTCCTTCACATATTTGTGTTGTGAGCTTCCTCATGCCAGGCAGAAACCACACAGGGTTCCTAATTCCATGACATTTCATTGTCTAATGTTTACCTTTCAAACAATGACAACTATGGGGCTATTAAAAGCACAGAGTAAACAGGTCTGACCGAGGTCTGCACCGACTTACTGTAAATACTGTTACTGCCAACAGCAGTGAATCCAGTATTTCTTGTTCTCTATGACAATACACATCAAAAACAAACAACAAAACGTCACACAGTCCACCTCTTGTATTTATATAACCAACCAATTAAAATCTATTTAATTTGTCAGTGTATAAACTTACAATTATAATAATGTGAAATACCACAAAAACATTCAAGATGTCAACTAACAGTGGTTATGGTTATATACTCCCCACACAAAACTCAAACTCAACTTTAGGGCTCTGTGATTATAATTATATGGTGATTAAAATTACTGGTTAATATTTGTATTGGTTCAGAATAAAAAAACATGTCAAAAGGTTTGTTTGTAACACTTTATTACTTTATAGTCATTTACTAAATATTTCTGTCTCATCACATAAAATGCTTTATAATGTTTGCCAATGACTAATTAATAAAAGTAATAAAGCATTAGCTGTTTATTTACAACACCAAACGATTGCAACTGCAGAGTTTAGAACATAAGAGAAACATAAATAAAGATTCTCTGTGATTCTTTTAGTATTTACACCTAATTTAAAAACACTAGCATTTGCAGAAAAGAAAACAGATGAGAAATATGCATTAATGGAGAAAAGCGTTTATAATCTAGTGGTGCTGGTGTCCTAAAAACCACGCGTGGAGGTACGTCACTGTCCGGCGTCTGTGGGATGGTCTGTACTGCGACTGATGGCAGTATTCTGCTGCCTCACAAACTCTGCATAAAATCCGTTGTTGGCCTGCAGCTGCTGGTGGCTTCCCTGCTCAGCCACTTCTCCATCTTTGAGGAAGATGATGTGATCTGCCGCCTCCACGCCGCTCAGTCTGTGAGTGATCAGCAGAACGGTGCAGTTCTTCAGCTCTTTCCGCAGAGTGCTGTACACCTGCACAAAACAAAGATCAGAACGCATTCACCAAAGTACTAACACATCTACAAAAACATGATATTCAAAACAATGATCGATAACAAAACAGTGCTTTTACCTTGTGCTCACTCTCTGTGTCCAATGAGCTTGTAGCATCATCAAGTATGAGAAGCTGTGGCTGGCGAATCAGAGCTCTGGCGATAGCGATACGTTGCTTCTGACCACCAGAGACCTGCCCACCCTTCTCCCCCGCATCTGAGAGACACGAAACAACCGTGACCTCAGGAGTTCTCAGAACTCTGTATCAGTACCACTCACGTTTGATTTGCTTTAGTTGAATATACAGTTTAGAGGCGTTCAGGTGTGTACAGGTGAGACACACTCACCTGTGTCATATCCTTTAGGTAAACTGGAAATGAATTCATCTGCATTGGCCAGTTTGGCAGCAGTATACATCTCCTCATCAGATGCGTTTTCTTTGCCATATTTGATGTTCTCTCGCACAGACCGAGCGAACAGAACTGGCTCTTGTGAAACCACACTAATCTGCAGCGAAGAGTCAGAGAAGTAGGAGAACCAGCTGCCATCTTTGTTTATTTTCACTTACATGATTTAGCTGAATCTCAGGAACAATATCAAGCACATTTGCAGTCAAATTCAAACTACAAAATAAAATAAAAACCTTTCGGTGCAGGTACTGGTCCTTGTAGCTCAGCAGTGGTTTCTGGTCCAGTAGAATCTCCCCACTGCAAGGCTGGTAAAATCTCTCCAGCAAACTCACAATTGTGGTTTTACCAGAACCTGACGGGCCCACCAGAGCAGTGATCTGTCCTGGCTTCAGCTCCAGAGAAACCTTCTAAAAACAGCAACAAAAACAGCATTATAAACATTAACCAGCATGTAGATTTTAATGTTTCACGCTTTATCATGACAAAATGGCTGTTAAAATGTTCTCAGTGGTGAGTCCAGTTCTTTGTGAGGTTCTGGTCTTTAGAAATGAGAGCTTTGTGCAGCAGATGTCAGGGTTTTGTACATCACCTTCAGAACATCAGTGTCTGGCCGCTTCGGATAGGCGAAGGTGATGTTTTTGAAATGCACGTGTCCTTTAAATGTCTGAGGAGCTAAAGATCCATCAGGAGGAACATCTGGCTTCCTGTCCACATACTCAAATATCTTTTCTGAAGCACCAACCGCCTTCTTGACTTGCGGCCAGTATGACATCAGAACCTGTGAAAGGAGTGAATTGTGGGATTGGAGGCACTGCAGCATTCATAGTAAAAGAACTACAGCATCTTGTTAATATCTATAATCTTTAATGATGGTGTGGTGTTGTCATGGTGACCAAGTTATTGCTATACAGTTGCTAAGAAGTTCTGGGTGGTTACTAGTGAGTTGGGCCAAACAAAACCATCCCAAGCCTCATAATGCACTATATACAGCTGGTGTCTCATTTCCATCCACTACGAGAAAACAATGAGCATTTAGATTATGTAGGGAAGGTGATTAAGTGATCAATATATTACCTCCACAGCTGATGTGAACTGCAGCTCATAAAGCACAAAGGACACCAGGTCACCACTGCTGACATCACTTCCTGTCACAAGCCGCCCCCCATAGTAGAGGATACTGACTTTCAAAGCCAGACTGGACATCTGAGAAAAACACGTTCATACAATAGTGATGATATGCATGTTTCAGTACAAACTGAGTTCAGAATACTACAGTACTGCTTACTGTACAGCACTGAAAAATATCAAAACTGTGTGGTTACACTCAGAAACACAGCAGAACAGAGTACTGAGCACTATGAACTGTATACTGACTACATTTTATGTACTTTTAGAAAAAATATTGCTGTTTCACATACTGTTTATGTATTTTTTTTTACTGTTTTAAGTATTTAAAAGTATTTAAACTGTTTTAAGTATTTAAAACAGTAAAACGGTATTGTCATGTGACCTCAGCACATTTGTAATGTAATTTTAAGCTCAGTATACACACATATTCTGCAAGAATAATAACAAGTTGTGTTGGCTGAGTAAGAAACTTACACTATTGGTCCAGGTAGAGGCAGCGTAAGCCGCGGCTTCCACTTTATTTAGCGCGTACGTGTCCTCCAAACGCTTCCTGTATCGCTCGGTTTCTCCGTCCTCATTAGCGAAGCTCCTCACTGTCTTCATGGAGGAGAAGGTTTCCGTGGCAACATCATTGGCCTTGGCCAGGGATTCCTGCACTTGTACAGAAAGTTTCTGTGGGAGAAATGTTAAGAGCGTTTAATGCACACAACTGAAATAGAGAAACAACACTAGCAGCTGAAGTGCTGATTGTCTTGTGATTGGCTGGATGTACCTGATAGAACTGGCCGGAGAACTCTGGAATGATCCAGATGACGGGGAGGCCGAGGGCCGTGAAGATGGAGAGTTTGGTGGAGAGCAGCAGCATTGAGCCAAACAGGAAAATGACCCTCATGAAGTACCACATCAGCAGACTGAGTTTCTCGCTCAGACTCTCACTCATGGTGTTTGTGTCCGTGGTAATGCGAGACACGATGACCCCTGAGGAATGAGTGTGGGACTCATCAAATAAACACAATTGTACATTTACGTTTATTCATCTGGCAGATGCTTTTAAATTCTGTGTCAGTCGCTTTAGATAAAGTACACATTTTCTTTATCAGTACTTTCATTCCCTGGGATCGAACTGCTCTACAAAATGAGCTACGGGAAGGCTATTTCTTTACAATATTACAGTTTTTTACAATTTTACAATATTACAATACAAACAATTAACAAAAAGTGAAATCTGACACTAAAATGTAGTGTGAAGTCCATAAAGGACACAGACTTTAAAACACAAAATAATACATTCTACTCAGGTACTATTAAAAAAGTGTGCAAATGTGTACCTGTTGAAGCTTTGTCAAAGAAGGCGATGTCTTGTTTCAGCACTGACTGGAAGACGAGCCCTTGGATGGACGTGTGTATTCGGCTCATGGTGACGTTGTAGATGAGATCACACACAAACTCACACACAGCACTGTAGAAAACAGGTGAACGTCTGAGCACTGACTCTGTACAGTCACGTGACTGTAATGCATGTGAGAACATGTGAGTGTTTGGCCGTGGTCTCACCTCATAACTGTCATGAGGGTCATGACAGTAATAGCGTGATTAAAGGCCTCAGGTTCATCTTCATTCATGATCCAGTCTGTCATTTTACCGGTGTAGTGAGGGATTGCCATTTCACCTGCATGACAGAGAGCAGAGCACTTAACAGCATTACAACACAGTGCAAACACTCTGTTCTGTTACATACAGTAACATCACCAAACCACACACTGCACAAATACCATTTCATAATTTCCTTACAGAGAAAAAAACTAATTTTATCCTTACTAACACACAACATCTTTGTCTCAATGTATACAAATATAAACAGATTTAAAAGTTTTGAAAATTGATTTTGAAAGTAATTTACTGTTCTTCCCTAAATATGATTTTATGTAATGCTTAACATTTAGCAAGGTAAAAGTGAAAGTAAAATTAGGCCACATGTACTTAAACTAAAACTGAAAATTAGATTTCAAAGTAACAATTTATGGATCATAAACACTCATTACAAATACATGTCATGTTATACCTTTGAAGAGGTGTAATTCTATATATGATATAACAAATTTACCTAATGAAGAAACAACCACAAAAAAGAAGACGACAGCAAAGCGGCCCATGAAGGGCTTCATGTATCCCAGCAGCCTTTGCAGCGAGGCCTGTCCCTTCTGCTCTGTCTTCTGTTCTTTGGTTGTCGGGAGCAGAGAGGGCACATAGCGTTTCCACAACAACAGAGACAAAGCCGACACAGCATACCCCTGCAGCAGCTGAAACACAGTCAACAGTCAACACAGTCTGATTCAACAGCGTCTGTTACAGCAACAGTTCTGAGACGTGACCTGAAGTGTCCAGGCACACAGATCACACTCCTCTCACCCCCTGCCAGCTGCTCCAGCCCCACAACAGCTCCACCGCAGACCGGCCACAAGCCCAGACCAGCGTGATGTACACCGGGTACAGGAGACCGTGAACCGCTGCGCTCATCACCCCATCACAGCCTCTCATCCACAGCGGGCTGCCAGCGCAGGTGAAGATGAGGAGGAGGAGGAAGACAGTTCTTAGCAGTCCTCCGGCCCACAGGGTGGTGAAGGTGCTGTTGATGAGGGAGGGAGACAGCTGGATGAGCCCAGCACACGTGACCACACACACATCCACACACAGAGCCAGCAGAGCAAACAGAGGGATGGACATCTTCTCCTTCATCTCCAACACTGAGAAAGAGAAAACACCAGTTCAGACAAGCAAATACTTCAATTCCCTTCCAAACACAAACATGCCAACGACAGATCAATTCACCAGCGCACCTCTAGAGTCTTTAAAACAGACCTGTGCTGTTTTACAGTGATGTGGTAGAAGGTAAACTCATAGTACTTATAGTAAACAAATCTGCTACAAACCAAGTGCTAAGTAATAATATCACGTTCTTTCGAGTATCACGAACTGATAAATCACTTTCACTTTCATTCTCAACTGCAGTTTCATCTTTCGGTTAATGTCTGACGCTTTACTGTTATTAGCAGTAGTAACAGGTAATGTTTAGAAGGGTAACGCGGTTAATAATATTAATAATAATAACAACAAACAGTACCGTGCGCTGCTCCGCGGGCACCGCTTTATCCTGAGAGGAATGAAGGTTTCGGTTTCAAACCGATCTGGGTTCAAGTAAGACGACAGACGGCAGCGGTGAGCCCCGCCCCACGCCTCATGAATATTCATCACGCAACGGGAAGTACCCAAATACTGCTCTCTGATTGGCTGCGAGGCAGCGGTCCGGAAGTTTGTTCTATAAATACAAAGAAACGACGTATCGGGACCGTATTAAAGTAACGCCAGCATTAAGTCATATCAACACACAAGTGTTCAGTGCCTCACACAAGTGTTCAGTAAATGCTTCTGTTTTTGCTTCTTGGATTTAAAACATCCGTGTTAAAAGTTACTATGACGCCTGACACGTTAACGGTCTTCTTTAACACCAAACGTCTCAGTATCTATAGAGATGAACATAAGGGACCACGAAAAAAGAAAGAAAAAACTTTCAGAAATGTCTGGAGGTGTAGTTTGAACACAGGAAACTGAAGTGTGTTTTGTGTGGCATTGTTCAATTTCCGTCAACACAATCCATGCAGCAGTGTAACTCATAAACAGTCCTGAATAGGTCAAACTCCTGCAATAATAATGACCTTCCAGATTCCCACACATTCTTTTCCACACAGTGGCAGGAAGTCGTGCAGATATCCGCAGTGCTTCTGAAACAGAATGAGAGACAGACTGGTTTTAGAGGGAGTTGTTGAGGGTGTAGACATGAACTGTTTCTGAACTGATAACACTGATAACAAATGAGAAGACATCAGCTTCTGATTCCTGCTGAAGAGGATGGTTGTGCTGTGTAGGATCAGGAGAAGAGGAAGGTGTTTGTTCATGGCTGTGAGATTTACTCTCCTCACATGGTCCCTCAGCAGCTTATCTGAAGGTGAGTCAAATTCAGCTTCCTGTGGAAATGCCTCTGCTGGACAAACGAATAGATGGACACAGATGATCGGATGATATGATGACTGCTGGTGTTCTGAAGGTTTTAGCCTTAAATGAGAGAAAGTGTTTAGAATTTAGACCAATGACACATGCAACATGCCTGAAGTATTAAATGTTAACATGTAACTGTGCATGTTTGCTGAGAATAGTGTACTATCACTTTTCTAATTAAAGTCAAGCTCATGTGCTTGTGTTGCTTTAATCAAATATACCTGAGCTGCTAAAGTTGTGCAAAATTAATAGTTTGAAATGATCATGAAATATTACGTTTAGTGAAAGTTGTGACCTAGAAATACAGCAAAATATTTATTATTCATTTTAAATCATAATCTTTTTACCATTTCATAAACGTTCTTTCATAAAAGAGGTTTTTAAAACTCTTCTTTTTTTTGGGTTTTGTATTTTACTTACAGTGCAGCATTCCTTTCTCACACTTCTGTCCATCTGTAATGTCTCTCCTTGCTGTTGTAAAGCCCTTCAACTTTCATCCATTTCCATTTTGTCCTATTTCCTGTTGCTGTTGGTCTCCTCTGGCAACTTCCTGTTTGTATCATGGCCCTAGTTTCCTGTTTCTCCTGGAAATCTGGTCAGGGATCCGCCCCCTACAGGCCAAAATGGTGCTTGATGATTGGCTAAAGAGCAGCTCCATTTAGCTGCTGTTGAGTTAAAGGCCATGTGATATCTGCTGCTGTCACATTTCTTCAGTCTTATTAACTGTTTTTGTTTCTGAAAAGCCTCTCCTGGTGATCCATACAGCAGCTGTCTGGCAGGAAAAGCATGCCAGGCAAAGTTTGCAAACGGAGTGTGTGACCCGGAGTGCTGGAGCTCTGCTTGTCTGAGAGACGGATTCGACTGCCTCAAAGACAGGAGCACCTGCACGTAAGAAACCTTCAGTCTGAATCAGGGCAGAAGTATGATGTCATACATGCTTCACATTCACAAGAACAGTATGTTTTAAAAGGATACATTGGTTTAAATGTACGTATATTTTAATGTACACTGAACAAATGTTTTGCTCTCACAGTGCAGGATATATTCAGTACTGCAGAGATCACTATGACAACAGCCACTGTGAGCAGGGTTGCAATTCTGCCCCCTGTGGATGGGATGGATCAGACTGCTACAGAAACCAGGACCCCACCTGGGCCAAAGGCAGCCTCATACTGCACACCAGGGTTTTATTTCAGAGGGGTCACCTCCTGAACAGCTCTCTGTTATGGGCTCTGAGCACCGTCCTGCAGACCAGCGTCAAATTCAGAGGAATGGCACCTTTCCAAAGCAGCAGTGACCTTCTCACAATAGACACCCAACATCTCACAGACCTGTACGCCCAGTCGCCCTCTCACGACAGCGATGGGTAAAGTAATACGGTTCATTTCCACCCTCTCTAATGCTTCAAATGAAAGAAACTGTTTTCATCACTCGATCAGGTTTTGCATTTAATAATCCACGATTTTGTCTTTGTATCTGCATGTATCTGCAGTTACCTGTGTTCTGTCCTGCAGGTCAGTGTTGTTTCTGCAGCTGGATAACAGGCCGTGTTCTCGTCTTCCCTCCACATGTTTCCGGTACGCAGCCGAGGCCGCGCACTTCCTAAGGGCTGTGATGGCTCACAATCTTCCTTCATTCCCCATGATGCCTGAGATCCAGGCGGCTGTAATCAGCGTCCGTGGAGCTGATGAGGAAATCGGAGCCAGAGAGCAGGTGAACCTTCCAATGGAGGAGCGCAGTGGTGCGTTTCTGTCTTTTTGGCCAAATATGTTCATACAGAGACCACAACACTGTTTTAATGTTAATGCAAAACTGTCTAAAGTCACCTCTGAGAAAAGCTGTAGCAGTCAAACTGATAAATGATGTCATGTTATCACTGGTGTTGTGTGTCTATAAAGACTCAGGCTGGATGTGGTCCGCTGGCGCCATGGTGACCGGACTCGCAGTGGCGATGGCCGTGATAACAGCCGTTCTGTTCATGGGGTTCAAGAGGAAACGACAGAGACGAGAGAGAGAGGAGAGAGCGCATGTGCATCACAGCTCCACAGCAGCACGACGGCCTGACCGCCTGGACAAAAGAGGGAGATCGGAAAGAGACAGTCTGAAGAAAAAGAGGAAAGGAAAGCATTCAGGGAAAAGACGCAAGGAACCGGTCGGAGAGGATTCGATCCACATGCGGTGAGTTTACAGACCACCAGCAGATGGCGTCTCCTGTGTTTGAGGGGTGAGCAACTGGTTTAAAGGAGAAGAAACTGAGTGTGTCCTGCACTCTGATTACAGGCCCCTCAGGAAGGAACTAGACATTGGGAGTGACACTGACATGACCCAGAGCTCCATGGAGGACATCAACAGGACAGTCTGTGAGCACAGATCACCAGGTCAAAAACACTTAAGGCTCAGCCACAAACAGCCCCGTATGCTGGGTGAGATGTCTACAGCCTCTGCAGCCCAGTTTACTGCATGTTAAAGTTCAGAGAGAATCACAAATGCATCATGTTCTCTCTCATCTAGTGCCCCCGAGAGGATGGGAAAGAAACACTATTCCTGTTCCTCAAAGACCACCAAGAAATGTCAGTTTATTTCTCCTCATTATTATACTTTATATTTATTAAATACATTTGCTTAAAAATAACAAATAAAGAAACAGAATAACATTTAATGGTGAGCAGTGATTTCTGCAGAGATTGTTGCTATGCATTTATCCCCATAATATAATATAATAAAATTAAATTAAAAGCACGGGCTTTTATTATTTGTGTCTGTGTATCTCTGTACCTCTGTGGTCCTGTTTCAGACTGCTCCAGTGCAGTGGTGCGGTCCGGATGGCTCGGTTGTTCTGATCAGAGCTGTCAGAAGTGGACTTGATCGAGTGGTTCTGGAGCTCCTGAGAGCTGGAGTGCCAGTCAATAACACTGACCACACCGGTGAATACGTCACCTAAAATAAAACCTCTCTGATTATCTCATAATCGACTATTCCAGTAAACACCGTCTGCTCCTTCATTGTAAAAGCAGTCTTGTGATTGGCTGTCTCTTGTGATTGGCTGTCTCTTGGGATTGGCTGTCTTTGGCTTCATTCACTATTGTCCGACTTCTTTACACAAGCCTGCTGTTTTCTGATCACTCTCACACTGTTTGATCGATTCCTTCTTGCCCCTTCTTTCTCTCTCTCTACCGTTCAACTCATTCAGGGAGATCTGCCCTGCATTGGGCATGCTCAGTAAACCATCTGCCATTGGCTCAGACTCTCATACGCTATGGTGCTTCTGTGGACTTACAGGACCATAAGGTAAGACATATGTTTCTGTATATGTGTATATAACAATAACATCATAGTCCCTCATTAATTAGTTATATGTGGAATTTTTCCATTAGGGAGAAACAGCTTTGTTTCTCTCTGCTCTTCACGGCTGCTATGAAACTGCACGATTCCTCCTCCTTAATGGGGCCGATCAAGAGTTATGTGACTACAAAGGGAGGCGGCCACTGGATGTGGCCCGAGAGGTATTACATCATCAGGTCCTTGAGCTCTTATTGGCTCATAGAGTTCAGAGGAGGCCTGTCCCTCCAGATCCAGCCGCTGAGGAGCTTTTGGACGATCGTACCTACATGTATTCACCTTGGATGGCTTTACCTCCATGTCTGCCTGGAAGAAGTGCCTCTTTTTCAGGGGTCATAGGTCACAGAGGGATGTCAACACCTGCTCCAGAGTCAGTAACAGCTACATAATCTCCTGCTATTTTAAATATGCCATGTCTATGTTTTATACTTGCTTTTCTGTTTGTAAAAATAGTGTTGTACAGTAGAGAATGCAGTGATTCAAGCTATAAACACGTGTAACATAGAATTTTGTTTTCCGCAGTGATTGGCAGATTGTCAGAGCACAATGTTCCTCCCCCCAAAACTGGCATCCAGGACCCAACCAATCAGCAACAGCACTGGTTAGCCCCAGGATTCTTGGTCGCCCATCTCGGCCTATCAGTACTCTTCAGGAAGTGATGTCAGAGGCAGAGGACGAGGAGAGGGAGATCATTACCCAGGAAATGATTAGAGCAGCAACATCTCACTTCCTGTCTCCTCAGCCAGCACCTCGACAGCGCTCTTTCTCCTGTACCCAGCATGCATTGAACCGGCGCTCCGGCAACAACCAATCAGAGCTGTTTGCCGGCACACGGGCAGAGAAAACAGCCAATGAGCATGTAGAAATAGTGATTGTGCCTCAACCAAATGAAGCTCCCCAACAACCAGAGAGTAAAATAACAGCGACTGTCCAGAGCTCAGCTCAGCCTGTGAGAGGAAGTTCAAAGATCTGCAGTTCCAAAACCCAGAGCGAGAGAAGCAGTGATGAGGCTTCAATCTGTCCAAACTAGCGTGTAAGAAAACAAAGACCTCATGTAAACATGTTACAATTAAAAATGCACCATTGTTTACAAGTTGTCCTCTATGAACGTTTCCTTTATTCTACAACATTTTTAATGTTATGAAGCATGTCTGCAAACAATGTGAACCGCTGCATTAGACTCGCAGGTTATCCGCCTGAACTACAAAACCACGAGTGCAGCATTAAAGAAACGTCTTTATAAATTCTACTGCAGCATCTTCTTAAAACGTTTACAGCAGTGAGGCAGCGATGAATGAATGTGTACACAGACAGTCTTTATTGTAAAAGAGGTAGAGATTACAGATGTTTCACTGTACAGAGAAAGACAGCACTGCTGATACACTCATTCAAACGGTAAATAAGACACACAAACACCTCGTTCATATACTGGTACACAAACAGTAAAAAAGAACATACACGCAAAACAATCTTTGGATTTTCTCTATTGCCCCCTTCACCCAAGCCAATGTTATCTGAGCGTTTCACAGACAACACAGAGCCTTGACAACATTAACAATAATAACAGAACTATAATGAAAACAGTCTTAATGCATTTTAAAAGTTCCCCTTTAAACACCCACATATTGCTGTAACAAACAGTAAAAATGTAAAAACTGAAAACTAAACTAACATACATGATGTCAATTAAAACATGATGTCACAAAAACTCTGTGTAAATTCTCCATAAAAGCGTTCTTCTGTAAACTGTAGAACTGGATTAAATGAAAACAATAATGCAAGAATGATTTTATCAACATTTTACACAGAAACTCTTATTGCATGTGTTTATGTGTGACGCCCAATGTTACAAATGAACTGCTGTTGGGTGGAAGCGTGGCTATCGTCGTGTCCTTTCATCAGTCAGAGTCGGAGCGATGACTGACCGGTGAGGTGGCAGACGGGGGCGTGTTCTGATCATGCCAGTTTCCATTAGTCTGCAGACAGAGAGAACAAGTGTTAATGACATCACAGCACTGCTGTGTTTACACAACTCAACACCTAACGCTGGTGCATGAGAAAGCTCTGAACTTTCAACACCTTTATTAACTTTATTAGCAATGCTTGTTTCAGTGCAGATTATGAGCTAGAAACAGACCTGAAAAAATTAGATAAAGAATGATTCTTGTTTCTATGAAAACCTTTTGTTGGATGGGTATGATTTGTAAACAGAATGTTTTCTTATTTTGATGAATAAACAACGGACTGTATTTTTCATTTAATCAGTTTTGTGAAATAATGTCTTACTCTTGGAGTGATTATATATTAAAATATGCTTCACATTTGAATCTGGTTCACACACCGCTCCTGGTGTGAACAGGTTTGATTAGACATACCTGAGCAGTCATGTGATAGGACGGCTGCTCGCCATTCATTGGTGGAACTCCCAGGAAGCAGTCAGCTGACCCTGACAGTGAGAACGACCCTGAGCCTGTCAGAGGCACAAAACATTATGATTTTTTATTTGATAACATTTCTGATGTGTCATAAGAAACGTTCCACAAACCCTTCTTGTCCAGACCAGGATTGTTAGGAGTCTAATGTTGCCTTATTTTATATAGGCAGAAATGGGATCAGAAACACACTGATGAGTTTTAGACCCACCGGTGGAGTTTGGCGTGTGTGGCGACTCCTCACTCTGTGTCGCTCCAAAGGCCGTCTTCATGGCGTACAGATTGGCCTCTTCCTGGAACTTCCCGATGTTCTTCTTATAACGGATCCTCTTGTTACCAAACCAGTTGGACACCTGTTTCAGTATCAGAGCTGAACTGAGACCTTCTGAGGACACAGAGCCACTCAAACACAAGCCGCAGTGAACAGCAGCAGACAGAAGATGATGGCAGGTCTTACCTGAGACAAAGTGATACTGCACTGCTTGGCCAGCTCCTCTTTGGCTTCTTCGCTCGGGTAAGGGTTCGACAGGTGTGAATAGAAGTACTCGTTCAACACTTCTGTGGCCTGTTTACTAAAATTACGCCGCTTACGCCTGCAAGAGAAACAGTCATTCCCAAAACATAACGAAGCGTCTCTGAAGTCAACGCTGGGCTGAGACACACACACACCTGGCATCCAGGAACCGTGATCGCAGGATCATGATGGCTTCACACGTGCTCTGTTTCAGCTGCGTCTGTATGGAGCTGAACTTGCGGTGGATGATGTTCACCATGCGCTCGATCTCACGAGGAGACACTGGCCGCGTCCGGGACTGTTCTCTCAGCAGGTTCATCACGTGAGTGGTGAACTCACTGCAGGCCTGAAACAGCCACCACACTGTCAAAAACTCAAGGTTTACACCATGTCATTACAGACTGCAGCTAAAGATGATACTGGTTTCATTCACTGAAGTGAATCTGTAAGCAGTGTTTTGTACCTGCTCATATTTTTCCATCTCTGTGAGGTAAATGTTCCGAATTTGGCTCAACTTGCTTTTATAGTCAGAGTGCTCCAATGAGCTGTCAGGAGACATCCCGCCAGAACTGGTTGCTGCGGAAACGGCAGCAGCAGCTCCGCCCCCTTTTTCTGGGCCAGCTACACCTTCAGCTAGCAGCATATTGTCCAATCGCACAAGCTGCGGGTCAGGAGGCTCTTCTTCCTGAGTGCTTCTCATGGAAAGACCTGAGAGGATACGTTAATAATGCACAGCATCTGCTAAACCATAACACCCATTATTAGCAAAGCAACTACTGTTTCTTTACATGTCTTCTAGCAGAAAATGAGCATGTTATAAACATTAGAAGGTTATTTAATTAAGTGCTATAAGTACTGTGTTGACATGTTCATGTAAAGCCTTATAAAAACAGGAATAATGTACAGCCCTTACAAAAGATGTTTAACTGTATCCGCTGGTGTTGTACAGTATTGTCTCAGCAGAACTGAGATTAATGAAACACTCACAGCTGAATCAATGCCAAACAATGAAAATGAAAAGCCTACATTACACACATTAGTAGCAACACTTCACATCCACTTCAGTCACATATGACACATATTTAACATTCACCTGAAGCGCTCACCTGTCTTCTCTTTGACCTCACACAGCACACTGAAGAGCGCCGGCTTCATCCGATGGCAGTTCAGCGCGTGCTTCCTGTCCAAACATCAGACACATCCCCGGTCACGCTTCCATCACTCTTTAACACTGTACATCACTAAATAACACCATTAAATCTCCTCTTTAACACTGTACATCACTAAATAACACCATTAAATCTCTTTAACACTGTACATCACTAAATAACACCATTAAATCTCCTCTTTAACACTGTACATCACTAAATAACACCATTAAATCTCTTTAACACTGTACATCACTAAATAACACCATTAAATCTCTTTAACACTGTACATCACTAAATAACACCATTAAATCT
>JBAJNP010010789.1:0-15840 GCA_036877545.1 Yasuhikotakia modesta
TTAAAATACATCTACGTGCTTCAGACTGCGTTTTGACTTTTAGGAACATATCATTGCACTTTACACTCTACATGTACAGTTTGTTTAATAATAATCTTAAAAGTAAACTTACTTGAACCAGGTTGAATCCAGTCCCTTTGATGGCGTGGCTGGAAGAGGAAACCCCGTTCAAAATACCGCGAAGAGAGACCACGCATGCGCAATAACAGGACGTTTAACGGTCAAACTATGAAATCAAAATACTACGTTTTCTCAACTTACGCGCTTACATTCCCTGGACAAAGGAATGAAGAACATTCAGTCAAATCGTTTTTATAAATAAACCCAATTATGTGCTCCAAAATTTGTCTACTTGACTTACAATTTTAAATCGAGTTTGGAAGTTGGATTTTTTACAGTGTATAATACTGTTAAAAAAACAGTGATGTGCTGTTATTGTTCGACCACTAACCCGAAGTGAATAAGTCTTCCCACAATACACTGTAAAAAACAGCAATTTTCTGCTATTACACAGAAACACCATTTTGCTGTTAAATTTCCATGTAAATTTACAGAATTTTCTTTACAGTGCAGGTTATTCTGTGTCTGGATCTCTGTCAGACTGGGTTTTATCTCATTTTAACTAGTTGAACTAAAGGGTTATCGTACAGTATAATTCAGCATTCATGTTTTTTTTACCAAGCCTGTTGTTTCAGGCCTCCTGTCTTAAGGTTAACAGCTACTAGTTTATTCAGTACTTATACCTGTGGTCAATGACAGTGTTTGAAGTATATCGGTATGAACAAAGCAAATATGAACTCTGTAACAGAAATATGAGTACAAAATGTGGCAGTTGTGGTCTATTGGTTGAGTAGGGCTTGTAATCTGTATTTTGCTTGTTCGATTTCTGCACTGGCAGGTAGCAAAAGTGCCCTTGAGCATAGCACCTAACCTCAGATTGCTCCATGGGTGCTACAGTGATAGCTGCCCACTGCTCCGGATGTGTTTGTGTGTGTTCACACGTCACATTCTGGACATAGGTAACCATAACTGACAAAAACATGGCACTTTTCACTTGTGTTCCCTGGGCTCAAACCCACAATGTTTGCACTGCTAATGTAATGCTCTACCAGTTGAGCTACTGAAACACAATATATGTAGTCAGACAGTATGTTAATACTGAAATTTGGGTAATTGTTTGCATATTGCATACAGAAGTTACCTTTTGTAAGGGGTGTTTTAAGCTATTGCATGCAAGCCTTTACATGCAGTTTCCTAATTAATGCAACTTGTACAAAACAGTCTGCATAATAAATCTAATAGAATTAAAAAATGCTATTAAAAGTAACAGCTAATGCTCAAAATACTTATTTTACCCCAAGGTCCTTCTAAACCTGTATTGGTTTTCTTTTGCTTAAACCTACAGGTAACTGACAGACAGTTGTCCTTTGGACACTACAGTAGTTGACTGAATTATGAATTTGTCAAGTACAGTACTATAGTAACCAAGCTGTTCTTGAAGCTTAACAGGTAAAGCATTAGTTGTGGGTTTGATTCCATAAAAACATTCTGATAAAATGCATACTTTGAATACACTGCCACTCTGGATAAAACTGCCTGCCAATTTAGGCTCATTCACACAAATTATATATTCTGCCATAGTTTTGCTCTTGTAAAATACGGTTCAATATACATAGAATAAATATCAACTTCTTTTTTAAACACATTTTATTATCCAACCCATCAGTTATGTTTGATTCAAATTAGATAACCAGCACATGTAAAATTAACTGACTGTGTTTATTAAACACAATATTGTTAGTAGTGTTCTTGTGACAAAGTACCTCTGCAGGTCACTGCACATTCACACTGGATGCATTCCTACCCAAGGCTGTTTTTAAAAGTTTTTACTCCACATAGCATGTTAATGTATGCAGATTGGGAAGCAGGTTTCTTATTAAAGGCACAATATGTAAAAGTTTTGCTTTAAAGTATGTGAAAACCTCTTTTCCTTTCCCTTGTAATATGTTTTGTTCAATTGTGTATCGCAACCATTACCAAAATAAAATGAAAATCCAAAGAAATTTTCTATTTTAAATACTGTACAATCCCAGGTCACTTGTCACCTGATGTAATCTGTGTTATGCCTGTTTTTGACAAATGCAAAAGAAACAGTTGTATTACACAATATTGTTTTGTTCACTCAATAGAACCACAATTAATTACTTTTTACAGTGTTCTGTGCATTACTTCAGGCCTGACATTCTCAATAATAATTTTATGTAAAACTATTATTTAAACACACCTAGGGTGCTAGGGTACTGTAAATGGTTACTAAGGCATTGGTAGACAGTTTCCTTGGTATTAATTAGTCTAATTGCAAATTCGAGTCAAAAGACAGGACTCTTGCTCTTAAAATGCTCTAATGCCTCTTGCCTTTAAGAATAGTTACTAGGAAGTGTACATTTCTTAAGTTAAAATGTAACCAATTGTTGCTGCTTGCTAAAAACTCTGACCCATGTCTGTATGATTTTCCAATGCAGAGCTATGTCATCACAAAAGTTTGGCCAATGTTAAGTCAATGGGAATTTTGACAGGTTTCAGAATTTGGAAATTAGAAAAGATATAGCATACTTTCTTCTTCGAAGAAAAGTTGGCTACAAGAAGTACACAAGAAATATAGTAAGTTTAAATTTTAAATTTCAAGCCAACAGTAAACAAGATGTAATAGTGAGGCTTTGCAAGCACCACAAATAATTATAATCTTAAATCCAATAATATGTTGCCTTGACCGTAAATAATGTGATCAAACATAAAGGTAAGTACAGTTTTACACATTCCCTCATTTGTGAACAACTCCATGAATTGTGAATTCCACGTCATTGACGTCACTGGATGATTGAATATTCTCAATATTCAAATTGAGACTTTGTTTCCTTGCTCCTCTGTTTTCAATCTCATGACCCACACACTGATCAAAGTTAGACATCTTTATGGGCATCTCAATTTTCTAACTGCACCATGAGGGCAAGAAATGAGAATTGAGGAAGTTTCCTAGGAAGGCATAAGAGGAAACATTGGGGTATCCCATGCGGAAGTGTTTCTATCTCTGCCAACCATCCTTACATCCTTCCCTCGCATCCCAATGGGATAGAGCTAAACCTAAGGAGAGGATGTGAAGAAAACAAGGATGCACAAATACAAAATTAAGAAGCACCCATAATTTCACAGTCCTTTACAGCTTTTAAGCTTTGCCTTAATTATTTTGCTAATGTGAGCTCTAGCTGTAAAAATTATAAATTGTCTCTAATGCAAGTTTAGAGACAATATATAATTTTTATGTAAGTTGTAGTTGACATTAATTTGATAATCATTGTGCATAATGACAGCTGGCCTCCAGGATGTAAGTTTTGTGAAATCCTAGAACTGTTCGAAAATTAAGTCTCTTCAGTATGGCTCTGCTTTCAGACTTCTATACAGACAGCAGGTAAAAAACATGCCCACAATCTGAAACACAGAAAAGTAGAGGTTACAACAGAAAGATGGTCAGATATTACTAGAACTCATTAAAATATCATTGTTACACTTTCAAGAAAAATTAAATCATATGTACAAAATCTAGGCAAGGTTAAAAATGAACTTTTCTCAGCATATTACCATTATCAGCATTGTTTGGCAGTTGCTGTTACCATAACAGCAGGTTTGGCAGCAAAGTACAGGCTAATGTTTTGGATAAAATACCCTTTCTTGACGTTTCCATGCAAAACTGAAAGCAAAAAACTTTGCTTTACAACCAACACAATCCATAGTGCCTTGGCTGACCTGCACACAGGCTATGCCTACTCCCACTGCCCCGATGATCTGTAAGTGGTTTCGAATAAAATTCTCCAGCTTTGTGATGCAGCCACCCTGATGAACAGAACAATGGTACAAAGTATTGCAAACCAACTTTTCTGATACTAACTTATAACAAAGACCTATATAAATGTGCCAGGATGCTACACTGCTTCACAAAATAAATTAACCACCGTAACCTTAACATCATCCATAAAAGTCACAGTAAATTATAACAAGTTATGGGCCAAGTAAGACTACATTTAATATGTGGCAATGCAAACCAATTTCAAAATAAATTAATCAAATAATTTTTATTATTTGTATAATACATGATACATTTTTTAAATTCAATAAAAACATTGTTTTCAAAGTAAGTTAGTAATAGTGCTAAAAATGTGATCTCAGTACCTGCCATTATGATCATTATGTTTTCTGTCAAAATTAAGCAGCCCTGTTTTTAGCTAACTTCTGATGGTGACTGATTTGAATATGACAGTTTGTGATGTCACCATTTGTTCTCCAATTAAAAGTATTAAAAGCTCTGATTGACAACTGACAGACAATTGAACAAAGCTACTTAGATGTTAAAAGGGTGCTGAAAAGCTTATTGGCTGACAAATCATTTGCCAATCAAACAAATAAATTAGAAATGATCACAGCTATTAACAAAATAAGGTGACCTCACCTCTACTTTATATATGTTTGAGGGGTGATCTCGCTCCCCGCAAAGAACAGACGGACTTTTACAGCAGCTGTCTGGGACAGAGCGTCCATTACCCTCACTGGAGCGGATCCAAACACTAGCCATCCAATCAGAGGAGCTGTTGCTACCGCAGCACTTAAACTGAAACAGGGAAGAGGACATGTATTTACGGCTGAAGTTCATAACATATCTGAATGGACTCAAATGTCTGACCTCCTGCTGGAGTTTGTCTACAGCCTTTGTCACATGTCCCTGCTCAGGTTGACGGTATTTCTGAACCATTGTCTCCCTTAGGTTCTCCTTTAGTTCCTCATTCAACTACACATTCCAGAGAATAGTGTAACATTTAAGAAAAAAGATTTTGTATAGAAAACATAATTGACTGTTTTCTACAGTAGATTTCTGAGGTGAACTCACCTGCTGGTAATAAATGTAGGCTAAAATCCCAGCCAAGATCTCCAATAGAAAAATACACAGCAGCAAAACAAAATACTGACAACATGGGAAAGAGAAGAGATGTTACATCACAAATACTTGCCAAGTCTGTCAGGTCGTACTTTGAGATATTTCCTAATTAAACATGGCTTGAAACTTTGGAGGGAAGAGTTTTTCCTGTTAAAACTTTATGCAGTATGAGTGTTATGCACTCTTCTAGTTTACATACTTGGACTGTTTGAAGGTTTTATAAATGATTTATTTACATGATAAGTTAATTGCCTGGATATTCTGGGTAGGGATCAGTTATTTCAGCTTTTATACTGAACACTGCTTCAAAGCAGCTGTACACAACACTCTGCTAGCATTTATTTAATACCACTTTAACGTTGTGTCAATTTTTAAAACACTGTCATAATAAAACATCTGTTCGTAATGTCTGCAAACATCTATCTGTAACATTCAACCTCTTTTAGCCTTTTTTTTATTGCACATATTGTTTTTGGATGGCTTGGGTAAAGAACATTTGAGAGGAAATGTGTTACCTTTAATCAGGCATTGAAATACAATTTTTGAAACCATCTTTTGTGAAAGAATAATCTTTAGCCAGGAAATTTGTTATGGTTTAACGGTAGACCAATTGATGTTTGTTTCAATGCCAAACACTGTGAATGTGTGTATGTTTATTGGTGGACTTTATAAAGCGTTTATCATAGATTTTTTTGTGATACTTCTCCAGGTGTTGTTACAGGTTGGTTATGTTCCCTTGCATGCAATGATCCAATAAGTAATACACGGAATAGATAAACCAGGAAAAACGCTCATAAATGTCAAAATGGCAAGAGCAAGTCAAAGGTTTGGAAACAAACAAAGAAATGGATGATGAATAACTTTGCCCAAAGCAATGTAGTATGGGGATAGTTTGGTTTTCAGATCTTAAACAAAATAACATTTATAAGACATGCAGGATGCAAGAACCGACAAAGGGTGATATCAACCAAATTCAATAAGCATTTACCATTTTACTGAAGAAGTCAGTGGTCACATTTTTCTGCTTTTGCACTAAACATTCTGAATATTTATTCCAACTTGTGTTTTTAATTAAAATGGGGGAAAAACAAATCACCATTTTAATTATTCTTTAGCCAAAGCAAATATAGCTATTAACATCAAAAGTACAAAAGACAATGAGATTAGGTATATCAGTCCAGTCAGCCCTAATTGGGGGCTCTCTAAAGATCAAGCGAGTCAATAAAGTCTTATTTATCACTGTCACTGTGCTCAACCAGAGCCTTCCCTGACAAACAACCTCTATTATTAACTTTTGTGTAAAGTTACACTATATAGCATTGCAAAAAGTGCTAAATAAATAAATGTAACCACTGCTGTAATATAAAATAATACGTCCTAAACAAAGGACACTGAAGTCACACGCACACCTTACTGCAATACCTGCACAATAAACTGCATATAATTATACATATATTACTACACATAAACAGCTGCTATGTTTACATATAAACTGCTGCTATGTTTATAATGCTATGTTTACACTGTACAATGTAATGTTTACAATGTATACTTGTGCTGTGTCCACAGTGTATACTCATGCTATCTTTTCAATGCATTTCTTACAATGCATGCTTATTTCAGGTTTACACACATACACACATCTATATTTACGTACAGAACATTATATACCATACACTATTCCATAGCATAGGGCTACTGTTGTCTAATGCTACTAATACACTAATGTTTGCACTGAATGTTTACATTCGTTTTTGTAAATGCACTTTATGTGTCCTGTCCATAGTGTCCTGGGTTTGTTCTGTGTAGCACCTTGATCCAGGGGGAATGGTATTGTACTATGTACTGTACTGTGTATAGCTGTAATGACAATAGAACCACTTAAACTTGAACGAAAGGGAAATATTTTACAGTGTGTAACATATAATTACATTCATTATTTGTAAACATTTGTAGTGTACTTAGTCAAGTCATTATTTATATAGCTCTTGCTTTATATAATACAGACTGTCCAAGTAGGTTTAAAAAACTAAACACTTAAGCAAACATAATCAAATATGTTCAGTGAGTTCAGTGTTTATGTAATTCAGTCCAATAACAGTGCCAATATTGCAGAACTTCTTGAATACTAGACCTGAGGCCTAGTCACAACTCCTTATCTCGTCAACAACCCCTCCCCCTCCAGCCCTATCACAGCAATGTCTCTCACTATGCAGAAGAAGGAAGCAGAGTGTTCAAGAGACAGAAACTCCTTCATTTCTCCATCCACCCTGAGGCACTGTGCTGACAAGCTGCCTCCAGTGATAACAGATACTGTATCTTTAAAACCTTTTTGGAAATATGCCATGTGTCAGCCTGCTTCAAAACCTCCACCATCAACCCTGTCCCCAAAAAACCCAGGACCACGGGTCTAAATGACTGTAAGAATAGTTTAGAGTACCAGGATACCAACACATATCGACGGTGTCTGCTCCACGAACAAATAAATACAGAGCACCATGTACCTCTTCTCGTACAAATCTGATTAACAAAAAAAACTAAAAAATAATATATCAGCAGAAGGAACTCTGTTAAATTTCATCTCATTAACATTAGATCTCTTACCAATAAAGAACCCATTATCAATGAAATCATTACAGACCAAAATTGGATGCACTCTGCTTAACAGAAACCTGGCTTAAAACAGATGACTACCTTAGTTTAAATGAATCCCCCCCCAAATTACTATTATAAACATGAGCCTCACTTGAAGGGTAAAAGAGGTGGCGTCGCTACAATCTATACAAAATATGTTTAAAGTAAATCATAAAACAGGACTAAAATTTACCTCATTAGAAGTAATGATGCTAAACGTAGCATTAGCAGATCATAGCAACAAACTGCTTTCTCTTGTCCTAGCTACTATTTACAGACCTCCAGGTCATGCAAATCAAATAAATATGCCTCAGCTGGTTCAAAACGCAGCTGCAAGAGTGCTCACTCGATCTAAGAAGTATCATATAAGCCCAATCTTAGCATCGCTACACTGGCTGCCGGTTAAATATTGCATACATTTTAAAATACTATTGATTACCTATAAAGCCTTAAAGCCCCGATCCACCTGTCAACATTTGAGGCCCAGCTGATGTCTACCCATCGACAACCAATATTTCACATGTATACAATATATTCTGATTAGGATCAGTAAAGCTTGCCTAGCAATAAACACCAACCTCACAAAATTTTTCACAATACCATAAAAGTCTTATTATATCTAATCTATTATACAGCACTTATACAACTTATACAACGTATATTGTATATTTTGTAGAAGATTGGCTGTGCCTGGTCCTCTCACAAGGGGTTTTCTCCTTAAGACTTTTTTTTCCCCTAGGGTTTTTATTCTCCTAAGAGTTATTTTTCTCCTTGTTAGTCGGCCAGTGCACCTAATCATCTCCAATTTAATTTTTGATTACTTTAACCATGTAGATGTACTGTTGAGACTGCATAAATCATTTTATTCTTCAAATTGCTAAATGGTTTTATACTATACTGTGCTACAATTGTGCTGAATTGTTGTTTTCTGTTTTAATGTAAAGCTGCTTTGCAACAAGTGGATTGTGAAAAGCGCTATATAACTAAAATTAATTGAACATCAGCCCTCTAATTCCTGAATCAGCTTAAGTTTAACCTGCCAAAGACAATGATGGTGCACTTCTAGACATCCATCACTGAGTTCATCCTTACTACTTCCATTAGCATCTGATATGCTGCTGCCACTGCCAAAGACAAAGGCCAACTGCAAAGTGTCATCTGCTCTGCTGAAAGCATAATCAAATACATCCTTCCATGTCTTCAGAACCTGTACACTTCCAGGACCATAAAGCTGGTGGTTAAGATGGCCGACACTTCTCACCCTGGACATAAACTTTTTGAAGCACTCCCTTCTGTCAGAAGACTGCGGTTCATTAGGACCAGGACCTTACACCACAAAAGTGTTTCCTCACATTCACATACACCTTACATTATTAAAGTAATACACATTATTTAATCTGTTACATTAACACAACTTAGGCAGCTACACTTACATTCCAGACTGTAAGTATTTGCACTGGCCCTTCATTGCACAATCCTATATGCACAACCCATAATATATTGTGTAGTGTTTTTGTTCTATAATTTATTGTTTATTGTTGTTTTGCTGCTGTGTTTGTCATGCACCAAATGCAAAGTAGGGCTGCTCAATTATGAGTATGAATAAGTTTCATAAGAAAATGGTGCTCTCCGTCATTTGCACCACTGATCTTATTCTCACAAGCTTCAAATATTTTAAAATAACAGTAAGCTGCTTGTAAAGATAGTATCAACTTCAAAATTATATTATTTTAATCCTGAAATTCAGTTTTACTCTGAATACTGTGAACGGGTAGAGCGTGCATGCCTCAACACAGCTGCAACGAAGCGCAAGTAAATAATCACCCCTTTGCCTTAAAATACGCTTTTTTTTTTTTAAGTTATCATGAATGAACATATAACAGTATGTAGAATAGTCTCCTGCTTACTGATATTACTTACCTCTCACACTGCAGAATTACGTTTGTAATATGGTAAATTTATTTTAATAATAATATTTACAGACTTAAAACTGGCCCAGCGAGGGTTTATTCTGCTCCACAAAAAAGACCTTTTAACATTATGTATATATGGTATCTCTAAATTACTTACTTTTGGCTTGGTATTTGCTTAACGTTAGACCTTATCTGAATGTCTATTGTTTGCATTAACTGACTTTTGTAATGTTGTCTTTATGGTATCCATCCTTTTGTTGTCTTTTTTGTGTTTTGAAAAAAATATTTTTGAAAATAGTTTATTTTGGCAGTTAGGGTAAAATCGGGGAAACTGAAGTCAATAGAAACTTTAGCTCTGTAACCACGACCACACTAGTACATTCATCCAGGTAGAAGAGCAACTTTTTTTTTATTTAATTCTTGGGTCATATGATCATTTTTTAACTCTTTCTACAGGTTCATTTACACCAAAAACTGTGTTTTCTGAAAACAACAACGCACTGTAAGCTAATTTATCTAGTCTGTGTTGACTCTGGAACAAGAAACACAACATGCTAAGACTAAACATCAACAAGATTCTTACCACTCTCAGAAGGCGTCTTTGCTCCTTAAAAGTGGCACAGCAGCCCAAAACCCCTGTTACCATAACAATAACACCTGCCACAATCAATATGTAGGCAGAGACGGCGTAGATCTTTGAGGACAGCAGGCTAATGTAGTCAATCTTCTCCACCAATGTCCAGATACCCACAGCCATCACTGCACCCCCTGCCAGCTGGAGAAACATTTCACCCATCAAAAGATTCAATATATTTTGACATCTATGGACAGTAAAATCTGTGACATACAGATGTTAAAAGCTGCAGTAAGTGGACACACACTTCAGCTTGTTTTGGACATGTAGCCAAGGTAAATGGCATGTAGTTATCTAACATTGCAGTGTGCAGTATTAACAATGTGCATTTTTTGTTAATCTGTGGGGATAAAAGTTCCACACCCTCTCACCCTCATTTCAATCCAAACCTATATGCCTTTGTTTCTAAGGCCAACAAAAGAAGATATTCTGAGAAATGTGTAGGTGGTTTTGAGTGTATACAGTCAGAATGGACGGTTGTACAGGAATGGAATGACATATGGGTGAGTAAATGATAAAATAATTTAATAATAAAATTCATTTTTGAGTAAAATACCCCTTAAGGAAGGGGTAACTGGGCTTTACCATTAAAATATTTTTGTTAATCTTTTGTTACTTTTACTGCCTTGCTTATGTATCATTAACTCTCATAGACAATTAGGTGGAATAAACATGTACAAAACAATTAAGTGGACAATTCCTCCAAAAATTTCTGCTTTTATGAACCACAAAATATATTTTTTGAAAAAATGTTGACGCTATACATACACAATGTTTGGGGTTTCAAGGGTTTATGAGTTTAAACTACATTGAACTAAATTGTATTTATAGGTTTACCCTGCTACACATAATGTAGAAATAAGCATTAAATACAGATTAAATATACCCACCCAAAAGAGGAAGTTGAAAGTGAAGAGCAGGTATTTCAGGCAGATGGTCCCACATGTTTCTTTCCCTTCATGTGCCCTCATCTGGAGAAACAGGCATGAGCTGAAAGGATATGTTCACCCCAAAATAAAAGTTTCCTGTTAATTTGCCCCAAATCAAAAATATTTGTGACTTGATCTAGCAAAATTATTCAGAATCGGGTCACAATTTTCAATCAATGGAACAGGGACCATATGCTTTAAAATGATATTCTAGTCAAAGCCATACCTTGAATGGTTTTAAAGATCTACCCTCTTATAAATTGAAAACCTAAGCTCATTGTTTGTTCATACCATTCATTTAAATGTATAAACTATTATTTTTAAAGCTTAATTTGACCAAAGACATTTGTATACATATAAATGATATTAAACCAGCGCCTGTTTTCTTCTTGAATGGTTCAGAATTCCATGCACTCTAAAGCAGCACATTCTTAGAGGGGTGTGAATTTAGTACAACTTGGGAGTTGCAAGTCAACTTCAATAGTTGATAGTAATTTTAATACCTTTACCAATGATATGGGGCCCCCCATGCGTAAGATGTCACCTTTAAAAGATGTGCCAAAAAGTCAGAAATTTCGTATGCAAAAATAAATCTGATTTATAACACCATGCGGCGCACACCTGTACACATTCTTTTCATTATAAATACAGACACAGACAGATTTGCACTTACACTAAGTGTTAATAAATGTTAGATACTGTTTATATATACAAGTATTAGTTATTAAAAAGATGACACATTTTCCAGACAATAAGCCCTAACCTACCCTAACTTTCTTTTGATTCGGTGCATAGTTTTCATTAAAAATAAATGCTTTTCCAATATATGACATTAAAAAAGGGACAAAAAAAGAAAGCTCAACAAAGGCGGATTGGAACTCTGGTCAGCCATGTCAAAAATGACTGCGATACTTGCTTTACCATCTACACCACTAGCAACATCAGTTAGCATAGTTAGTATAACTTACACCGAGTTCTGTTTACTTTGCATTGAATGGACGTGAGTAGGGGGAGTGGTGAAGTAGAACATAAAAGTCCTAGCATGCATATCGCTTCCTTTGAATTGTAAGGTTCTATCTGCGTTTTGAGATATTAAGGTTTAAAGTTTATCTTTGTATATACCATTTTTTTCAATGTTTTTCAAATTAAATACCCAAAATTCATTAAAAAATACATTTAATAGCATCAATAAATTATATTAGAGAATATGTATAGAACTTAATTTTGACAAAATTTTCAGATAGAACCTTAGAATTCTAAGGCAGCGTTATGTTCAAGCGAGCATAACACGGCAGTGAGTGGTGCAAGCTAATCACCGCACATCTTATTATAACAGATTATATAGAAATTTATTATTTTGTTTTTGATATTTGAAACATCAAATATCAAGAGTTCAAATGGCCTTTTGAGGCAGTGTTGGCATGTTAATGTTGTTAAAGGCCAATAAAGTTTACCATACAGTCATGATGTCTGTGGACACAACGCTGAAGTGTCCTCTTTTTCACAAACTCAAATCTGGTCACCCTACTTAAAATGGAACGTTCCGACTTCCGACTCATTTTGCCAGATCAGGTCACATTTATGGTTCTTGTCAAAAAAGAAATGGTTTTGGAAACGGTCAAAAAGGTTCTTAAAGAAAACATTACAGGATTTTCTTCTAATGCAATTCGACAGGGTAAACTGATGCATTATATTAAATGAGGTAATGCTCTTCTGCATGCTACATGCAATAATTTAACACTGACCTGTTTAGACATGTCAGCATTTTCACAACACCAGTCAGAAATGCACTCTTTCTGTTGGTCTGAAGAAAGTCGTACAACTGCACTTAATTTTATTTTTTAAAAAAACACGATTTTTATGTGACAAGCGATAAAAATGAAGCTTGGTACGACATTAAAAAATGTAAATTGCCAGATAACAATTTTAGTTTGTATTAACTCTTTAACAAACTATTTATTTAGTAACGTTTGTAAAACGTTAAGCACGAAGTTAAGCACAACGTGTATTATATTTTTGACATTAACATTCAAAAAGTTCTACAGCAATAACGTTTTCTGAGAACTTTGAGACAACTTGAAAGAATGTTCCTTTTAAGACGGGTGTGAATATACGGTCAGTGTGTTAATAGTTATTTGAAGCTCGTGTACAGATCTCTACTAGTAATATATGTTAAATATTTTTTTTACATATTGTTTCAAATATTCATATATATATTCACTTTTTGATTTGTTTCAATCGGTTCTTAATATTTTGTGTTTGTGACGCCTCACCCCTCCGGCTACATATTTATAGTCAGTCCAGTCGACGACACTTACTTAGTTCTACGGAATTTAAACGCCACTTATCTGTAGTATTTTACGTTAGTTTAATCATATACTTGTAATCGGGCTTTCAATATATCAGTATGATTCGGACCGATCCAACAAATCTGATGAGAAATGTAATCACACAATGAATCTCAGCTTTATGTAAACGTGATAAGAACAAAAATATTTAAAGTGGCAATATTTAAACCGTTTTACACTGGTATATAGAGGACACTTAAAAGTAAACCAACACATTTTAGAAACTTTGTTTCTTACCTTTATCAACAAAGCCTTAAAACTTCGTTATGTTCAGCACACAAAACAGACACAGAACCAGGTTCTGTACTTATTAAGTGAAGTCTTAATGCAATGTCTCCGCGGGTCACAGAAGAGTTCAAAACCAGCACGACCAGAGTGAGTCGTAAGAAGGATTTGACCGCAGCTAGCAATGGCGGATGTTTCCTATGTATCTTTCTACAGGGGGCACTGCCCCCACTAAGCCACATAACCACAGAACGCGGAAGTTGTTTTAGTCCTGTAAATAATTATTCATTACAATTCATCAGAATTATTACTATTCATCATTCATGGTGTAAACCTATTCAATATTTTGATTAAAAGATTTATTAACAAAAAACCTGCCACTGCGTTTTAGTGCTCATGAACGTATGGTATTTTATTTAGATTGCCGAGAGCTACCTGTAGCACGTGACACGCTACCTGTACGTCTGGCTATGGACATTGAATTATGAAATTTACAGTCGTTTTAAAAAATGGACGGATGATAGAATGGACAGGGAGAATAAGGATGATATGTTTATTGCTGTCTTATAATTTATCGTTCCTTTTTGCTTCACATTGTAAGACACAGTCTAAAACAGAAAATCAATTCATGCATTCATGACATCAAGAATTCAAAATGCAGCAGCCATAGTCCTTATGACAACAAACAAGTATGACCACATTAGCCTGATTCTGTCAAAACTGCACTGGTTACCCATTAAATATCATATAAACAATTTTTGCTCACCTGCAAGGCCCTGAAAGGTTTAGCTCTTCAGTACTTGAGTGAGCTCCTTTTTTATATTACAGTACTTACTGCAATCAGAAAATTCTAACCAAGATTTTCAAAAATCTATCTTTAATCTATCTAGCGATTCTTAGGCTGCAATAATTAGGTAAACCGGAACTGGGGAGATTTCGCATTAGAACATATTTGCTGGCTCCTACTAAGTCTGCCTTTAGGTTTATTTATTTAATGAAGTCTTAATGCAATGTCTCCGCAGGTCACAGAAGAGTTCAAAACAGAGCTCGGCCAGAGTGAGTCATGAGAAGGATTTGACCGCAGCTAGCAATGGCGGAATCTAGCGATTCTTAGGCTGCAATAATTTGGTAAACCAGAACTGGGGAGATTTCGCATTAGAACATATTTGCTGGCTCCTACTAAGTCTGCCTTTAGGTTTTTTCAAGGCCCTGTAGTCAGCGTTGTCTGGGATGGACGGTGGCAGAGATGGGATATCTTGTCAAAAAAAGACAGTCTCTCCTCCTTCAGGAACAAAAGTGCTAGACATACTGAACCACTCTATTTTACATACATTTCTGTTTTAGAAATGTGCACCAGAAAATAGGTCAATCTGGAGAAGGCATCTCATTTCCCCCCTTCCCCGAAATAATTTGCATCCATCCATTCTCTTGACCCTTATACGCTTATTGCAGCAGTGGCGACATGAAGTTAAAGGCAAAATAGCATATCGCGTTCCTAGGTGTGCTGCTGTCCATGGTTGTTCAAGTGGTGTGCAAACTTTCCATTACCTCCCCATTGAAAGAAATGGCAGAATGTAACACAGATGACACAGACGTGTTTGTAGAAGTTATACAAGGCAGAGAGCAAAAACGTAGAACAGGCAAGGGTTGGGGCAGGCAGCAACTATATGGGGAGGCTGCAGGCCCAGGCAGTTTTACGCAAAGACATAATAAATACCTAGACGCCTCATTGACCGCTTCGGCGCATTGCTGCGATACGTCAACGCGTCCACCATATTGGTCCAGGCAAGAGTTCCATGTAAACTTATGCAACTAAAGGCAGAGCTGCGTTTTTTCTTGATTTTTTTTACAACGATTGTATTTATCAAGTGATATCAGTGGTTTATGAGCTGCGTAATGTACAAAAACCTCCAGTGACTTACAATTAAACTAGATAGCAAATTAACTTAATAAGTAATTGCAAACATGTATATTTTGTACTATATTGTATTATTCACAATAAATTAAATCTTCTCACAGAGGAAAAGGCTTTTTTTCTTGTGGTTTGGTCAGAACATACCTTGTTCCCTTTGGAAAAAACAGAAATGTGCATCTTAAGTAATAATTTGCTAAATTGGGAAAATGGAACAGACTGACAAATACAAATCACACTACACTATAATATACATATAAT
>JBAJNP010010791.1:0-15832 GCA_036877545.1 Yasuhikotakia modesta
ATGTACTGTAGCAAACAATGTTCCTTGTCAGGTACTTCAACTTGAATGTCGACGTCACACTGAATCTAGTTGTTCTCTTGTAGGTTATTCCAGCCTGGAACATTTCACCTATTAAGAAGCCAACTGAGATAAAGGTTAGTATCAGAGTTAATCTAAACTAGCACCGAATTAGTACATATGAGAAGAGAATGCATTAATAAATGTTGGATGTTATTATTCATTTACAGAAGGGACCACAGTTTGTGGACATTCCATTAGAGGAAGAAGACTCCTCGGATGAAGAGTATCAGCCTGATGAGGAGGAGGAAGATGAGACAGCCGAGGAGGTCAGAGAGAGAATGATGCCTGTTTGTTAACGGTGTAATATGTTAAGATTGAATGTTTGTAGGAAATCAGTATGTGTTTTCTAGACTCTTCTGGAGAGCGATCTAGAAAGCTCAGTATCTTCTCCACGAGGCACTCGAGTGAAGCTCCACAGGTCTCACTCTGAACATGAAGATGACAGATCTGGCAGCCTCAGAAGGGTAAGATATGATGTTTATGTGTCTGCATTGAAATTGCTTTAAAGAATATTTTGTCTTACCGAAAGAAACCATTTTATCCAAACACCAATGCCGATATAAAACACCCAATATAAAATACTACAGTAAATATTGTGGTTAAACATTTTTTTACTGCAGCATTTTTAGAATCTGTAAAATACTTTTTGACATTTTTAAACATTTATAAGTAGTAATACAGCAATCAAAGCAAAAAATAAGACTTCATTGAAGCAGTTTAAATTAGCTGTTTCTCTGAAATTCATAGCTAATAAAAGAAAATGCTGTTATACTTGCTCTTGATACATAATGAAAATAAATAGTGTTCAGTAAACAAATTGATAAAATAAGCAACTGTAACATTTACAGTGTTGCTGCAAAATACAAAAATATTTACATAGAATGGTATCAATGTATCTGTTTGACTTCTTTCAGAGCCTCCACAGATCCCGGCACCTCACAGTGGCCGTCACCCCAATGGGCCCCCCACCCCCCCCTCCTGCCCCAGAGTGCAGCTTCCTGGAGAAACTCCATGCAGTGGATGAGGAACTGGCCATTGGCCCTGACTGCATGGATTCATATCAGGTGCATTTCTGCTCACTCCTGTTATTTAGATATTATTGAGTGGGTTGAGAGTGAAACTTAAAGATGGGTTGATATTATTTGCTGATATTATTTGATATTATGGGTTGATAACTATATGTGCTACTTATTTTAAAGGAATAAAATAAAGGAACTTATGTGTTTAAAAACTGTATATAAACCTTTGTGTTTTGACTATTTGACTCTAGAGTCTTAGCAGCAGCAATGGAGATGAGAGTCTTATTTCTTTTCGAACCCGATCGAAGCGCCCCCTTAGGAATGTCCCACTGGGCCGCCTGGAGGCGGAGTTACGTGCCCCTGACATCACTCCAGACATGTATGAGTTTGGCTCTGCCCCTGAGGATCGGGAATGGACGCAGTGGCTTCAAGGCCTCATGATCTCAGATGTAGAGAATGAAGGTTGAAACAATGGCTGATATCTGTACATTACGTTCTGTCCCCAATGTGTATCTTAAACTCTCGCTGTTCCCCGACCAGAGGAGGGTGATGATGAAGATGACCCTGAGTATAATTTTCTGGCTGATATTGATGAGCCAGATGTGGAGGACTACAGGAACGACAAGGCTGTTCGCATCACCAGTGAGTTCAGCTCACAGCAGAAATGAAATTTGCAAGAAGATGATCAGTCAAATTCAGCTGTGCCTTATTAATAACTTTCTTCTTTTCTTTCTTCAGAGAAAGAAGTGAATGACTTGTTGGAGGAGCTGTTTGATGCAGTAAGGATTTGAAGTTTCTAATCTTTGTTCTGGCTGTGACCTCTAACCTGAGGTTCTCTGTATCAGTGGTAAATGTCTTGCAGAGTTTAGCTCCACCCACAATTAAACATATCTGAACCAGCTTACCAGATTCTTACTAGGCAGACTAGAAAATTTGAGGCAGTGTGTTGAGACAAGTTAGAGCTAAACTCTGCAGAAAGTGACCCTACAGGACTGTGGACACCCCTCTCTGTATAACATATATTCTATATTCTCTGTACTGAAAGCATCTTCTTCCTGTAGTTTCAAGATGAGTTAGGTGGTCAAGATGAGGAAGGGCATGAGGAGGAAGAGGAGAAGGAGGAAGATGAAATCCCTACGCAGGAGACACCCACTATTCTAGAGAATATTCAGTATGACCTTTCTTTAAAATTTAAAAGCATATCTCAGATACTTCACCAAATTACGTATTTAATTTTCAACACATTTTTCAACACATTTTTCAACAAATTTTATAAGCACATTTCTATAACATATTCTATTATTTGATTATTTTATTACTATTATTATTATTTTTATTACTATATAACGTATATAAGCTATACATTTTATCAATATGCGTGTTCTCTGGGAATCAAACCCACAACCTCTGTTCTGCTAGTGCAATGCTCTACCAGCTGAGCTATAGGAACAAGCTTGTTTGAGTGGGCAACAGTAACTGAGGGGGGAGGGGCTTAGCAATCAATTGATATGTCCTGCTTCCATTTTAAGAGTGAAAAATTTACTCTGTGTAGATGCGAGGACCCATTTGCAGATGTTTTAAAGCAGCGATATCGAACAGTCCGAGAGCAGCTGGCAGCTCTGAGGAAACGTAAGGCTCTGCTGGAAAGTAAAGGAGTGTCTGTTCCACCACTCTGCCCGGAACGCACCTCCAGCCCCTTAACTCCCATGATCCTCAGTGCTGCTCAGAAACTACAGCTGCAGCAGCAGATCCAGCAGGTGAGACTCTCATAACTCTATAATGTCTTCTATAAGTTGCTATATCTATAATAGGCTCACTGCCTCTTACTCACCTCATTGTATTTATACTGTTGTATAAAATGTGCTATTTGTTCTTCTTGCAGCATGTGCAACTCCTCACACAGGTAAACATGTTGAGCTGCTCAGTCAAAGGCCTGGAGACAGAGGCTTCAACAAGCAAACAGTTCTTGGTGAGACAAAATGCAAATGACATAGAAACACACACAATGTAAAGACATGTTGTGCGTGAAGAGCAGATGTTTTGTGATCTTTGGTGCTTTTCGGTTCCCAGTTAGAGCTGGAGATGTTTGCTCAGCATGGGGAGCAAGCGCGCATCCAACCAGAGCCTGGATTCACCAGCATCTTCAGAGTCTGTAACCTTCAGGGGGCTGTTTCTCTACTGGAGGAACTCATGGAGTCACGTGGAGGAGACCCCAGTCAACACTTCTCTGGTAATTTATTACAATGGACCACTGTTCAAGTTCTCCTACCTTGCCATTGCAACTGTGAGTTTTACATTAGAAAAACATCATTTTTTCTTCTTTATCTGAAAAATGCAGGTCTGAAGGCTGAAGTTAAAGCTCAATTATTCATTTTGGTAATCATAAAATTGCATGATATATTTAGGATCTCAGTTTCCCGCTCATTTGGCCTGGTTGATGGCGACACGGCCAGTGTTTCTTTACCCGGAGCTGCTTCCTGTAGTTCAGCTACGACCCTCTAGATCGAAACGCCCCTTCAACTCAGCAGAAGACTGGTATCACACCCATACCTCAACATTATTCTTCACACATTGTTTAAAGACATTACAGCGTAAGGAATGAACCCAGTGACTGATTGTTTCTTTTGTTCCCCTTCCAGTCTTGTGGTTCTAGGTCATAAGCACATGAGAAGTACGCTACACCCACTGCAGATGGTGTGCCGCTATCTGCTGGCTGCTAGGAGCTTTCTCTGTGTGAAAGCACATATCCGAGAAGCATGTCAAAAACCCTTTGATAACGTCATCAAGGTGTGTGAGTTGTTACAATAGCTTTGTATTAATGTTAGTTGTAAATATGCTTATTTCATTCAGTAATCCAAGTAAAAATAATTAAGGAGTAGTTACAAATGGGTTAGGGTTGAAGAATCGGAGTCTGTACCTTAATGCTTTAAAATGCATCTTGTATGTAGAACCGTGAGGTTCAGTGATGGTACAGAGACCGATTGAGACTGCTTACTAGGTTTTGTAATGGTGTGCCGATTAACCCCTTTTTCCCTGTGGTTCAGACATACTTTCTGGCAGGAAAATGCCCCCCCATGCCACTGGCCTGTAAAGGAGTCAGTTCTTGTGATCAATGCCCACCAGTGGAGAGAGAACAGAGCCTCATGCCTGACTGGCTTTCGGTAATGAATACAAAACCATTTTAATCTTACTGTTATATCACATTGTTTTAATTATTATTATTATTATTTTTTTATATTTTGCTTTTGACAAAGTGGTTCCATCACATTTAGTAAATGTAGCATTTTTACTTTTTTTTTTTTTTTTTACAGAAAAATCTAAAGCTCATTTATGAGCATTTAGGAACACCAGAAAATCAGACAACTAGTGACCCTCAGTACATAAGCTGCTCATCTGCTGAAAGCCTTACTGCAACAGAAGAAGCTAATGAGTGTCTAAGAGCCTCTTCAGGTCTACAGCGTAGCTTCCCTCCAGGCACCTGTTACCCCCCTTACCTTCCTGAAGCCCTATCCGAGACTCTTAAACCAAACTTTAAGTGTAAAAAGAGCAATCCTGGTAAATTCATCAAGTCTTCAAAACCTGCCCTCACAGCTGAGGAGCTAGACGAGGCTCTCAGTCATTTACCTGCCATTTTACCAAAGGCCACCACATCGCTTTCCTGCCCTCCTCATCTCACCCAGAACATAAACATGACAGTTCAAACAGCTCCCTGCTTCCCCAGAGGTAGACCTATGGATTGTTCTACAGAGAGACAGATAATTGTCTCTACAGTCTCAAAGGAACCTTTAGTGGGTCAAGGGGGAGTAACTTTCCCAACTGTTCCAGTCACAACTAAATTGAGTTCTTTAGGGACCGTTAGAAATACTATAGATGCAACAATGGGTCTGTCTGGTGCTCCAGAGGTAGTACAAGTTGGTGCAACCCAGGGAAAAGTAATTATTACTTTACCTGCTACTGTTATGACACCACCAATGAGTTTACATTCTTCAGGGCATATGAGCATAAATGAAGCTAGACCGGCAGTTGCTTCAACTGTTTCAGCTGGACGTAACCAAGATGGACTCATCATTACTCTTCCTTCTCCAGTCTGCAGTCCTTTAATTTGTGCTGCCCCTATTATAAAGACACCTTCAGGTAGTGTCCCACTGAATAAAGGTCATGTTAGTCAGCACTGTGGCACCCTGCTTAAACTTATACCGAAGGACACTGGTCGTCTAACTTTTACATCTGCATTAGAACATCAAAAAACTCATAATCAGGTTCTTGTCCTACCTCCTGGCTATGTGTTTGCAGGCAACAGTCAGATAGCTAAGCCTAGTTACACCTCAAAACGGGTTTTACTTCCAAAAGGGACAGTGGTGAAACCGAGCACTACAAAGGAAACTGTGAGTGCACCACAAAACACTGTGGGTGAACCACTAAAAGGTCCACCAGAGATGTCCTCCATTCAGGATACTCCTATTGACTGCATACAAGAAACTGCTGAGGATGAACCCGATCATGATGGTAGAGAGATGGTTGAAAATGAGGTTGACGTTTGTGAGGAGAGAGACCCCACAGACTTATTTCTTACACTTTCCGAATCCTCTGGTAGCCCAAGACCGAGCATAGAAGACAGTGACATGGAGATGGTTTCAGATAAGGAAATGATGGGTGAAGAGAAACAAGAGGGGCAGATGGCAAAAGAAGAGAAAGGCACTTGTGGAAAAACACCAGGGGAGGAACCTGGTGGAACTAACAATGTTTCTGAGCTCTTACTTGTCCCAGAGCTTCAGGTAAGGTCATTTTTATCTCCTCTATGACCTGGAGTTTTAAAGTTTATCTAAAGAGACAGAGGTTTGCACTTAATTCATCTTATCATTGTAAATGCCAGGAAACCATGGAGAAGTTCTCACAGCTGGCCACAAAGACACAGTCTGAAATGGAAGGAAATTCACACAGTGGTCAGTCAATCCACAAATCTTTGTCAGTTCAGTCTTAATGTGAAATGGTTATTTCATGTTTGTTGTGTCTTTCTGGGTCATGATTCACCACAAATTCATATAAGATATGCATATTTTGCATAAACAATTGATTATTTGAATTGCTTTACTTAAAAATCAGCACCCTCTTTTTCTCCAGCATTCTTAGCAGAGTAGTTAAGAATGCTGGAGGCAAAAGTGTCAGTTTTTGTGATGAAATGGTGACCTAGTATAGTTTTCATGATTTTATTTACATTATTTTAGCCTCCTGTGTCATCTAGTTGGCACCTCTTGAATCAGAGGTTTTGACTGACATTCTTTGAACTTACAGGTGAGAACCATGATCAGGCTGGTGTGGAGAAACCTTCTGTCCTGTACAGTGACACGCTGGATGATGATCCCCACAGAGATGCTAAAGATGTTGCCTTTGCCCAAGCTTACCTGCAAAAGGTATTAGAATATTAGAAGTGTTATTGTAGTATTACCATAAGCTTTAAGACTATACTTTTTAAGCTGTTTTGATGCAGTTTTTTTTGTCAGCCAGAGGTAAACCTGTGATCTCAAGATACTCAGACTGATGCAAGGTGTAGCAACACCAACTATCACCCTGTTGTCTCACAGGACATGCTTGAGCTCATTAAAACTTTAATTATCTCTTTGAATAAAAGCTCCTGCCAAATGCATAAATGTAATTTAAACAAACTATTAATTGAATTATTGACCTATTCCACATAATATATTTCCACCACTATGAGGTTCATTTTACCTTTCCCACATTTGCTTTCTGTCATCAGGTGAATGAGGTGCTGCAGGCAGATCCAGCGAAGTTAGAAGAGTTTTTGAGGGTTCTGTCTGAGTTTGAGAAAGACCCCGAGAGTCACACCTCACTGGAGCTGCTGAGGAGACTCAAACCTGTGCTGACCCACTGGCCTGAACTGCTTCGAGATTTTGCCGCTTTCTTGCATCCAGATGAAGCCCAGGAGTGTGGCCTTGTAATTAGCATTAAATTCAATCTAGCATGCAAGCACAGAATTCATATAGTGATAGCCTGTAATGATAATGATGAGACTTTTTTAACATCTCACTTTAGCTGGCAGAGCAGCAGGCGTTTGAGCGAAGCAGACGGTTTCTACGTCAGCTGGAGCGTACTTTTGGAGAACAATCTGACCTTTACAGAAAAGTTGTGTGTATTCTACAAGCACGTCCATCAGACCTTGCTGGCTCCAAAGAAGTAAGAGAGCCATTAAAACCTTAAGACAAGTGTATCCACTTAAAACATCTGTTTTGTGTTCATCTACATTAATTCCACTTTCTCTAATTCTCAGATAAAAGCACAAATAAAGTTGCTGTTCTGTGATCACGTGGACTTGCTGGAGGAATTCTGGCTATTTTTAAGGCAGCTTCACCCCCAGCTGCAGTTTGATGAGGATAATGATGCTAACAGTGTGTCCAGTGTGGAAACAATTCAGGGATTGGATGAAAGCCAACCAGCCAATCAGCTGCCTGTCAGAACTCTCTCAACAGACAAAATAACTGCTATTAAATGCAGGAAAAAGAGGAACAAGCAGGTTCAGGTATGGCGTGAAGAGACCATTAAACTCTCTACTTACAGTTAGGTTGCATGTGTATTTCATAAATATCAATGTTTACATTGATTAGTTTACCGATTAATTTGTCCATTTGTCCATACAGTTGACTCAAGTTATACATTTCATCAGTGTGTGGCTCAAACCCCCAACCTTTGTGCTGCTAATGCAATATCTCTTAATATTTATCTCCCTTAGATGAAGGAAAGAAGAATGCACAATGCAAAGAACACTGTGTCTGCCGACTTGGAAAACAAGGTCAATAAAGATATTTCAGTTGATATTAAACGACGAACCACCACAGAAACATCAGTCTGTGCTGAGAATATTTCTCATACACCAACTGGGAGAAAAGTAGTTCTTTGGACAAGGTTAGAAATGTTGCATAACATTTGATACCATATGTAATTTATTGATCTTTGGATCTAATAAATGTAATTTTTGTTTGGTAGCTAATTTAGCTGTGGACGGTTATAGTTTTATGCTACACATTTAGAGATGTACTAACAGTTTATGTTGGATGTTTTTCTGTTCTTTTCTATATGATGAAAGGGAGGCAGACCGTGTAATACTGACCACCTGTCAGCGGAAAGGAGCCAAGATGGCCACCTTCCGTGCCATTGCAGACCAGCTGGGAAACAAAACGGCAACTGAGGTTTGAGCATTCTCACACTGAGATGCATATAGATCCTGCATGTACAGTGTTTGGGTCAATATTTTGAAGAATGTGTCTGTTTCATATTTCACCCTCAAATTAAAACATTTGAATGGTCCTAAAACAGGCCTAAGTAATGCATTATGTGTAAAAATATTTGTGGGAAGGGAAGGTTTTGGGATTAATTTTATCACCTGTTTATGAGGTAAACAAGCTTCAACCATTTATCCTAAATTTACACTTAAAAATCATGATATACTTTTGACATTCTTTGAATATTTCAAAGAATGGCAGTTGTGGTCTACTGGTTAAGGAGTCGGGCTTGTAATCAGTAGGTTGCTGGTTCGATTCCAGCACCGGCAGATAGCAACTGAAGTGCCCTTGAGCAAGGCACCTTACCCCCGATTGCTCCCCGGGCGCTGCAAGGATAGCTGCCCACTGCTCCGGGTGTGTGTGTTCACTCACGATGGATGGGTTAAATGCAGAGGTCACATTTCGGTTATGGGCAACCGTAACTGACAAACACGTCACTTTCACTTTCTATTTGCTTTGGTTTAGTCATTACAACCATTATAAGTTACAACCATTATAACCATTAAATCAACCATTATAAGGCAGTTGGGAAACAACATTTTGTTTATCCTCTCCTTAGGTTTCAGAACGCTTTCAAGACCTCATTAAGTTGTTCCACAGATCCTGCAAGTTACATCACAGTCCCATTGGACAAGAAGAACTATCCCAGTACCATAAAAGATGAACCAGACTGAAAAGAAAATTGTACTGAACAAGAAGACTAAATAAGTGCAGGCTGGACCTGCTCAACAAAAATGGACGGCACTGTAAATGTTTTCCTGAAGTACTTGAACAAAGGAAATACCATTTAGTATTATATATTTATCCTTTGTCAAGTTACATGTATATTACTTTTGATGTAAGGTAGACAAAGACTTAAAACAATTGTGAAGCATTGAAAACATTTGCACTTTTAAAGGTACCTGCATAGTTTTTTTTTTTTTTTGGAATCATTGGTAAGTCATTTCACAAGAACATTTGTCTAAAAATAGTTTATGGGTCAACTTAATGTTTTTATATTTATGTTTTAGCAGTTCTTTGATGGATTGTTTGTTTCGTTCATAAATGATGGATGTGCAAGTAAATTATTTTATTGATTATTGTCATAAATTACGTGTGTTCATTTAAATATTTAGACGCTCAATTGTCTACGGTTCGAGGGAGGAGCTCGCAGCGGGCATATGAGTGACAGAGAAACCAGCCAATAGCTGTTTTACATCTCATCAGCTTGTAAAATTACTAGCCAATCCCCAGCTGGTTCAGTGACACATTCTGTTTTGATCCCACCCCTCACGGACAGAACGGTGGAAACCAGCAGACGAAGGGCGTACAGGAGCGTTTAGTGTTTTAATGTAGGTTTAAATTGTTTATTGACGCTTTTGTAAATGGATCATTTTGTGTTGTATGTGCTGTTTGTTTTCACGTTGAGCTCGTCAGCGCGGGGACGCAACGATGTGTTGGAGCTCAAAGACGGAGACTTCGATTACATCGCCCCCGAGCACGAGACTCTCCTGGTGAAGTTTTATGCACCATGGTGAGAGACTAACGATCAGTGCAGATACAGCTATAAATATAAGTGTTTAGTGGTAACGTATGACTAAAAGATGAAGACTGTCCGGACAGAAACAGTTATGGCGGTGTGCTAGTGAGCTGTCCATGGTACCTGCATGCAGCGGCAGCTGCGATTCAAACGCTTTCACAATTATTAAAATAATGCTTATATTGTTCTAAAATAATCTTGCTGAACATTAAGTCTTTTACAATAAATTATAAAAATCCCGAATAGTGACATGACAGTATTGTGATTTATTTCTATATCACAATTGCATTGTTCAGTATTATTGCAGAATCCTGTATCCAGTATTACAACATTGATGTCTTGTCCCTGTGTTTTTCCAGGTGTGGACATTGTAAGAAACTTGCTCCAGAGTTTGAAAGTGCAGCTACTCGACTGAAAGGAACAGTAACTCTAGCCAAGGTGAACAATTCACAGCTCATATCACAGATCTCTCCCCTATAGCGAATTTTATCAATTAAAATATTCTTATTGTGATTCTCATTGTATTACATTATATAGCAATATAACAAACCAAGTGGAATTTATTAAGAAAAACAGAATTGGACAAGCAAACCTTCAGTTAAAATAATTGGATTTCTACAGGAATAGACAGGAAACAGTGCTACAATAATTCTGTTTATGTTTAAAGGTTCTAACTTCATGCATCCATTTAAAATAATATTGGGACCAGTTAAAAATAATTTCCTAATTTAATAAAGCAAATATATCTTTAGGTGTGATGAAGAAATTTATATGGTCACAGTTTAACTCTTGAATCCTATGTGCATAAACGGAGAATTTATTGTTTTAGTACTTGTTTATGTTTCTCTTAAATGTTAAAACATTTGTGACATTGTTTGTTCAGGTGGACTGCACTGCTAGTACAGAGACCTGTAAGAAATATGGGGTCACTGGATACCCAACACTCAAAATATTTCGAAACGGACAGGAATCTGCATCGTATGATGGGCCACGCTCAGCTGGTGCGCTGTTATGCCTTACCGTTAATATACATGCGTTTCAATATAACACTGCACATGCGTTGCTATTGTGCATGTAATGTCTAAATATGACTGTGTTTTCAGATGGAATAGTGAACTATATGAAGAAACAGGCAGGACCTGATTCTGTGGTCCTTCACAGTGAATATGACCTGGAGAACTTTATCAACAACTTTGATGCCAGCATAGTTGGTAAATGGCTGTTTGCAGGTTCAATGATGTGGATCATACGACCATATGATTGTCATTAGTGTATTTCTCTCTGTTCTGTTTCTCAGGGTTTTTCTCTGCAACTGACAGCTCTCAGCTTGCTGAGTTTCTTAAAGGAGCCAATTTAATGAGAGACAGTTTCCGCTTTGCTCACACCACAGACCTGCAGATGGGGCAAAAATATGATGTCACATATGAGTAAGAACGGACACTGTAAATAAAACTGAATGAGAATTATAAGGGTAACAGTATTGCAAATAAAGGCCCTTCAGAATTATGTACTAGAGTGTAAACAGCAGATATTTACTGAGGGTGAGATAATTAAAGCCTATAAATTCTTTTCCTGCAGGTCTGTCCTTTTGTTCAGACCACCCAGACTGAGCAGTAAATTTGAGGAGAGTGTAGTGCACCACAGAGGACCCTTGTCCATCACAGGCCTGCGGCGCTTCATCAGAGATAACATGTGAGCAGTCATACATTCTTTTTTGTGTTTATAGACACATGCACTTCACACACTATCACATCGTAGTAATAACATGTGAGCAGAATGATGTATTCTTTATATGTACTTCACATGCACATCACACATTATCACATCAGAGTAATAACATGTGAGCAGAATCAGGGACTTCACAGACTATCAGACTGATGACTTTTTGCTCTGTAGTTTTGGACTCTGTCCCCATTTGACCAATGAAAATAAAGACACTCTCAGGAAGAGGGATCTGTTGACCGCATACTATGACCTGGATTATCTTCGCAATCCTAAAGGCTCCAACTACTGGAGAAACAGGTGAGTTAGTAAATAGTTATTGCAAGCATCACAGCCTTTTAATACAGCTGTACATTAACTGTGTCCATCTTTATCTCTGTTCAGAGTGCTGAAGATTGCGTCTAAGTTCAGCTCTCGGGGGCTGTTATTCTCTGTGGCCAACCGTAATGAGTTCATGGAGGAACTTGAAGATGAATTCGGTCTGGGTGCGTCAGATGGAACCGAGCTGCCCATCGTCACCATTAGAACACGAACAGGACGCAAATACACCATGAGAGAGGAGTTTACGTAAGTCATAGTATATATTTAAATCTATGTTTATATATAAATTAATGTATATAATATACTAATTATATGGTTATGAAATTATTTCTATAATATTACTATATATAATAATGTAATCTATATATAATATATCTATTATGTTATCAATAGACCTCAGTGAAAGATCCAAAGAAGTTGGTTCAACAGCAGTATATTTAATATTTTTTTAGCTTCAGTGGTATAATATTTAGTAATAATTTTTGGGTTGTGACATAATTCCTGTACAATGATAATTTAGAGTTTGTCCCTCAAATATACTTACAGTAAATATCCTATAATGTTTTAATATGTTATAGGTCTGCGTTCATTAATTACATCTCATTTTTAACCCTCTTTAGACGTGATGGGAAATCTTTAGAGAGTTTTCTAGAAGATTATTTTGCTGGGCGACTAAAGCATTACACTAAATCAGAGCCTGTTCCTGCCAACAGCAACAATGGGCCAGTTAAGGTTAGTGGTACTTGTGGGTGTATTTAAATGCAATGACTGTCTGCAAACTTGTTTGATTTGTATAGTTTAATTTCACTTATTTACAGCATCACCTCAAACATTAATGCAAGTTGTTGTTCGGGGGCAGGTGGTTGTGGCAGATACATTTGAAGAGATTGTGAATAACCCAGAGAAAGATGTGCTCATTGAGTTTTATGCTCCTTGGTGTGGCCACTGCAAAAAACTGGAACCCAAATACACAGAGCTTGGTGAACAGGTGACCTGTCCATGACATCATCACACCTCTGGTCTCTAATGTACTGAATAACCTCTAAATAATCTCTCTGGACCTGTGTGACTTTCAGCTACACGGTGATCCCAATATTGTAATCGCCAAGATGGATGCAACAGCCAACGATGTGCCGCAGGGATATGATGTGCAAGGGCATGTATTCAACATCTTAGCATCTATCATAAAATCTTATTTCTGTGTAAAATGAGTATTTCTGTGTAAGATTATATTAATTATTCACACATTTTGTCAGCTATTAACGTTTTTATTAAATATCCATTTGCCATTTGTATTCTCACAGTTTTCCTACAATATATTTCGCACCTGCTGGACGGAAGGATGAGCCAAAAAGATATGAGGTAGTTTTTGGTGGCAAACCTATTTTATAACATTTCTTGTGGTGTATCTTGGGTAACATTCACATTTTTAAGCTGTTGCTGATGTGTCATGTTTATAAGCAACGATCTTTAAATGGATATTAAATGTGAATATAAAATGTTTTGTTTCAGGGAGCTCGTGAAGTAAAGGATTTTATCAACTTTCTGAAGCGTGAGGCATCCAAACCCCTGCTCATAAACGGAGTGAAGGAGGAACTGTAAATACAGCTGAAAATACTGTATGCTGCAGAATGTACTTCAGGAAAAGTGAAACTGAAGAAATGCAGCAATCTCAGCAGAGATCCTGAATCCAGAATGCAATCCAGAAATCAGCCATACACACAAAACAAACCGCAATGGAAATTGAACATTATACAAATATCATTTTTGAACTGTGTACATAACATAGAAAATAGAGCAGACTGCTACTTATTTGGAGTTGTTTTGATGTTTGATGACTGTTGTTTATTGACAATATTTGTTGCTTTTGCTTTACTATTTTGTTGTTTACTAACTTCCCATATGTGCAACTACTGTTTGGTCTGCACTTATTGTTGTTTATCATACATTTATATAAATATTGATCATAGAGCGATGTTCATGCCATGTGTGTTTTGATATAGTCACATGTCATGCAGTGATTGGCTTAAAAACAGTTTGCAGTGTCATTGTTTGTTATTTATAATTGCCTCTTGCCCGATTTGCTACTGATCAAATTGAATGCCGCCTTATTTTCTATAAAGACGTTTATGTCATCAGAAGTACGTTTTATGGCTGAATACTGTGTGTCTGTTTAGTGTTGATGACATTTATGTATTGCCTGTGAAGAATAAGTGCAGTTTATATAGTACATTTTTCTACAGTGTATGCCTTAAGATTTGACATAGGTGATCTGTTTGACATTAAAAGGCGCTCTGTTATGATGACTTTGATATTACTTGCCAAGCAGGAAGTTGTGAAAAAAAATATAAAATCATTGCTAAAAAAATAAACTGGCTGTGTTTTTCTTTCTGGCTTAGGCGTATCTAAACTCTGCTTACCCTGTAAGGGTGATTACTAGTCTTAACAAACAACAATATATTTACAGAAATCAAGAACATTCAAAACAGCTAGAAATGAGTAACTATGTAGTTTATACAACCTGTAATTACTGATATATTTGTATAGCGATATTACAATGGCCATTTCTCTATTAAACAAGTACCCTTAGAGAGCTATATGAGTTTTTAATCAAACACATTACAGTCATGTTATAGGAAAAGACATTTATTGTGAATTCTGAACCCTGGATCCTCAACAACTGTAAAAGAAAAGCACAAAATTGCCAACAATCAACACACCACTCAAAAATAAAAACAAATCTTGGGCTCATACCAAACATGAGAAACATCCTATCTGTGGTTAAATCTCTTCTATGTAATTGTGACAATCTGAAGAAACTCAACAGGATACAGATGATCTGAAGGGACTGATTATCACAACAAAACACTGTCTGTCTGATCAAAAGTTTCCTGATTGGACTGGAGTCTTTATATTTCATTTTATTTCTGATAATACATGCACTGAAATACATGAACTAATTTGTCAACAATGAACAGCCATAGACCATTCCTGTAATATTACTTCAAGCTTAAAACAAATCTGAAATATACGGTCTTTCCATGCAACAGCTGTTTTAAAGTATGCCAAACATCTGGTCTAAACAAGGAGGGGACTGAATGATGTTTAAACTGCTGTTTTGATACCTCAATGACCTAGAACAAACATGACCAGAAAGCAGAGCCATCTTACAAGAGCAAGATTCATCATCTACCTTTAATTATAACTTGAATATCTATAACAACTGAAATTGGTTTTACAAAGAACAACCCATTGCGTGAACAGAGCTTCAGAGGTAAGGTTTGTGTTTCTCCCCAATGTGTGTTATATACTCTCACTCTCTCCGCATCTAAACATTTATCAGTCAAATCTAGAACAAATTGGTGGAGAGGAGTGGGGCAATGTAGACAGACACACAACCCACCCATTCCCACCCCTCTTCAGGCTCTTAGCGGATTGCTTTGACGGGACTCTTGAAGCTAGAGGCTGCCTGCAGCTGTAGCTGATAAGCCATTGGGTGAATCTTGAAACCATACAGCCTGCAGGGGAAGAACATTGATGGTTACGCTCCTCGTTTATCTATCAGTCTACATGGTAGTAAATGGTACATGTTACCAAGGGAAACACACCTGGGCACGAACTGGTTGGCAGGCCTCTTTGGCCGGTACTCGGGATGCACCATGAAGAGCATGTGGGGGAAGCCAGTACCGAAATAAGCTCCATCAGTGTGATGGTGCCGGGATGACTTGGGTGTGTACACATCCATACATTTAGGGCAGTAGAGTTTAACCATGGCTTCCCCGGGTATGTCAGACAGCCCTGGAAAAATTAAACATGGTTCAAGGGCTGCGTGTTGAATTCAAGCATTTGTTTAATGGTATATTTTTAGACTGTATATTTATAAATACGGTAAATTG
>JBAJNP010010792.1:0-15832 GCA_036877545.1 Yasuhikotakia modesta
TACCTTTAGAAATTAAGTCCAGTGAGAGATGGGACCAAGGGCGATTTGGTATGGGAAAAGGGTGCAGGAGACCTTGTGGCTGTTGTTGCTGATTCTTGCTTTTCACACATGAAGCAGCTAGCCACAAACCTCTTGGAGGAACTCATAGCTTCTTTGATACCCAGGGTGAGCAGTGAACTGTGAAGAGGGTCCCCACTGAGACCTTACAGACCTTTTACCTGGGACCTTACAGCTTTGCATACACATTGGAGTCCTGCAGGGCCTGGTCCGGGATCTGGGTCAATCTGGAGTGCCTGCCTGGCCACTGCCTCAATTCCCTAATAGATGGATGCTGCAATTCAGGAAGGAGAGATGACTGGTTTGGTTTTACTTGCTTAACTGGAGTTATGTAACTGCCTTGGGAGAACATCAGATTTTTTTAGTTTTAGTTTAGTTTTAGTTGAGGGTTAATATGACAGAGTTAAATCAAAGCAACTAAAAAAGAGTGCCCATCTGACCTTGTGGAGGGGTTCAGGTGCTTAGCTTGTTAGTGGTACTTCAGATTTTTATGAACCATTAACACCAGGAATGGATGCTGGGCCCCTTCCAGCCAGTGTCTCCACTCTTGTAGCGTGAGCTTAACTGCCAACAACTCCCATATCGACATCATCATATTGACAACATCTACAACATCATATTGGCGACTATTCCCACATCTGATGCATAAACCTCCACAATGAATGGTAAGGATGGTTTGGGCAGTGTTAAGATGGTGTTAAGATGATTCTTAAATGCCTTGTCAGCCTCTCATGTTCACAAAAATGGGCAGGTACTTTCCTTAGTCAGGCCAGAACTTGGGGCGCCCATTAAACTACAATCTCTGAATTTGCAATGAAAATTAACAAAGCCAAAAAAACCTTTGTACCTCCTTTGTGGTGTGGGCCATTGAACTGATTGTGTCTTTTTTGGGATCCATACCTACTCTAGAAGTCTCTGGAGAACTTGGCACACATAGTGGTTATGCAAATGAAGGGACCGTAAGAAAATTAAGATGTCGTCCAGGTAGACAAACTGGTTTACCATATATCTGAGAGTCTGAAATACTGCTGGGGCATTGGTCAATCCAAATGACATAACTAGATAGTCGTAGTAGCCAGATGGGTATTAAAGACCATTTACATTAAAATCCCATTCATGGATTTTAACTAAATGGTACACATGGTGGCCCACTAAAGTAAGTCAAATGCTGTGGACATCAGTGGCAAAGCATAACGATTACAGATGGTAATGTTATTAAAACTCCTGTAATCAATAATGGTTGAATATTGCAATCTTTGTCTTACCAACGAAGGAAAATGAACAAACAAACTTTAAGCCAAGGCATCTCTTAAGTATCTATAGCCTTATGTTCAGGAAGCAAAAGTGAAAAGATCCATCCCTGAGGAAGGCTGTTTCCAGGTAAGAATTCTATGGCACAATCATAGGGTCTGTGGGGTGGAAGGGTGGATGTATTTTTTTTTACTAAACACCAAAGAGATGATGGGAAGGTAAACACGTTGGCAAACTTGGGAGTAACAGTAGTTCCCAGTAGTTTATAGCCCTTTCTTTGCTGAATGTGATGGCACTTTTCTAAACAACTTCTGGACAAAGGTTCCGAAGTGAACAGGTTTACAGGCCCTTTCAGCCTATGATAGATAAGCACACCTAACTTGCATCCGTTTAGGTTAGGTTGAGGTTTAGATGGGATCCCAGTTCAACTCATATGTTTTCTGGAGACTGGAATGGTCCTTTTGGCATTCTCAAAAATGGCTGTAGGCATATGGCCTGAGAAATTAGGAGGTCTATGTCAACAGGACAGTCTATAGAAGCTAAGCCATCTTTTAAAACCTTGGACAGGCCATTCAGAAACGCAGAAACAAGTGCTGCCTCATTCCAACCACTCTCTGCTGCAAGGGTGCAATTACAAGGTTAGACATGTCAACAACATAGAAAACAATTTTTTGTTATTTATTATATATTTTATATATCGATTCATATTTTGCATAATGCCATAATGCCATTTTGCATAATGTTCCTGAGAGTGGTCTGTGTATTTTTATTAACTCGGTCTCTGTATCACTGCATAAAGATCATTGAAAGCTTAAACAAAGAGAAGAGGGAATAGCAATCCTTTTTTTAGTTATAGCTTTCAGTTGTGACTCCATGAGAATAAAACACAACATGAGAGGAAATCCATACAAGACAACAGTGGACTCAATCATCAACAGACAGGTCTTAAACCAACCTCAAATTCAAATTCAAATTTTATTGGTCACATACATAATCGTACACAGTATGACATGCAGTGAAATGCTTTAATGCCTGCTGACCCTGAGAAAAAGAGAATGATATTTAAACATAACAGTAATAAAAACAGTAAATAAGAATCTAAAATTAAAAAGAAAAAATATATATATCTAGTAGGCTAATAGGCTAACCTGCTTAGTAAAATAAATAAACTTTAAAGGAGAAGCTTTCATAGCAAACACATTTTAGGGTCTTCATATCACATTGATGAGTCCAGCTAAATCTGCTGCCAGGGGATACCAACCAATGACTGGAAGTTATAAGTCCTGCAGTCAATTGACCCAGGGGCAAATCACTTGACCTTGAATCCTCCATGCTCACTGTCATGTGAATGACCTCTGAAATGGTGCCATGCACATGCAATACATTATATAATCTCACACATATCCACCTGGTGCAAGGGTTGTTCAGACAGTCCACAAATACAGAGGTCAGTGTACATCTCTGTCAATGCAACCACAATCTACAATTACCCAAAGATTTCTTATAACAGATTGAAATAATAACTATGATAAACCATATGCACCATTACACATCAATCGGTTGGTTGGTACAGTACTGAGTAAGTGTCTGTGTTTTTGGTCTAACTTATGTACAGTTCAGAATATGACAAAAAATTAATATGTTCCAAGTTTCATAATAAAGAAGATAAAAGTTATGTTGGTAAGGTGTTGCTTGGTGTTATTAATAGCATATAGCAGAAGTCAAGCATCAGTGTGAGATTAATCCAACCCGGACTGTTGTATCAAGGGCCAAACTCACCAGGACCAGCTGACCCCAGTTGCCTTCCTACTGAAGATAAGATCTGCAAAACAGACTGTATGCTAAGAAAAGGAGGGAATGCTGAAACATAACATACAAACAAAACAAAACTTGTGTGCTGAACAGAAAATTGTTATATTGAATTATATTACAGTAACTACATAATAATATAATATATATTATTAGTATTATCATTATTAATATATACTGTATACATAATATATATAATATAGTATGCTGTTAATAGCACTGTCTCAGAAGTGCCACTTGTATTTACAGTTCAACAGTACAGTGCAGTCTTGTGCCATCTAGTGGAGTATGTCAATGTCACCACACTTCACCCATTGTTTAGGTAAGAGAGCTGCACTGACTCACTGTAAAATTGACTAACATAGAGTAAAGCTATGCAGGCTATAAGCAGTTGTTATTAATAGTAAACTAAACAGAAGTGTTAAAGCAATTGGTTCGGTCTCAGACAACACACCCACTGTCTGTTTTCCAACAATCTGATGAAAATTATATTGCAGAGACTTTTTAAATCTGAAACTGAGCTTTTATCTGATCCATCACATTGAAATTAATTTTAAGTTAGAATGTTCCTACTAATGTGTGATAGCATGAAAGAATAAATAATATATAAATTCCACATCTTATTTGATGTTTTTATACTGCTATATTGGTTTATTATCAACAATTTTAGACAATTGCCCCCACCATAAGCCACCTTTAACTGATCTATTCTCAGACATGCCATGGGATGCACAAGATTATCATGTAAACATTACCATGACAAGCATTTTATTATTGAACAAAATCCACCTTAAGCTGCTGATTAGAACTATTTCATGATTGGAAGTAATTGACAATAAAACCTTGTTTCTGAATGAGAGGTTTATGCCAGGCTTCGTCATGCCTGGTAATGAGTTGTTAGTGTGCCATAATCAGAGCTAATCATGCAATAACAAGTCCTGCTCTGAACAGAGGGAATCCCTGTCAATTAGACTGACACGCTGGGGCCCAGCTAAAATATGCAGGATTGCACTACTTAAGCATTCCAAGTCACTCATAACATCCACTGGCATGATGCTAGGGATTCAGAAGTTTTTCATAGTATATAATTTACAATCATAGTATATAATTTACAATTATATAATTTACAATTTACAATACATTTTAATAAAAAGTTGCATTAAATATATTATCTTGATCTTTTTTTACAAACTTTGAAATCAAATCTCAGCTTATTTAAAAGACTATTGAGCTGAAACTTTAACAGACTTTAACTGATATCACTAGGGTCTTTATATTTAAGGGAATAACAAAAGATTTTGTCAGAGGACGCAAGAGACTTACTAAAGCAAACGTCTCAATTTGCTCAATTTAATCTTAATGCTTTTAAGAAAAATAATGGTGATTATTTTCCCTAGGTCTCATTTGTAGGGATTCTTAAAACATAAATACATCTCTTTTCTTGACTGTATCTACGGAAATGACACAAATACACACACACAAAGAGAAGCCAAACAAGCAGCACAAGCACACAAAGGGACATGCAGAGTGTCTGTCTGCACTGTGCAATCTTTTACACAGTGCAGGCCTGTGTGTTTCAGTGGCCCGACACCACTGATCCCCCTGCCTGTAGATACAGGCTATTTAAATGCTCCATTGGAGAGAGATTAAAGTTTATGCAAGGTCACTGGGGATGTGATAATTACAATCACAGGTTTTTGGCTCTGCAATGACAGCCATTTGTTATTTTCACTTGAGTAATTCCCGCATCTCAAGGATGTTGACAAGCGTGCACTGATTTAGTGGCCTGCAGTCCTCTCTTCCCTCTGGAGCACCAAAACCATTCTCCCCCCAACCAGCCCATCTCAAACCAACAAAAGCCACAGACTGACACTCCCTGTGGGACCACTCCATCGTTCAGCTATCCAGCAGAGGGGCAGATCCCATTCACGGGTCACTATAACATAGGAGGGAACTCAATCTAAACCATAGCATATGAACGACGTATTAAAATCGGTTGGTTTGAATTGTTTATTGATCATGGCTGTATTCATAATTTTAAACTTCCACAAACAGCACCACAACTTACTTCAACCTACTTACATGGTTACACTTGCATTCTTGATTAATTCAGCAAATAGTAATTCATCTGTGGTGCTTGCTGAACATCTGTTACTATCACTCATAACTAGAGCATTAATTAAAACATCATTTCAAACATGCAATGTTTTGTATAGGCAAGCACCGCACACATTATAATGTACTAAGCATAATATACTGCACATACTAATTCAATGTGCAGAGCCACAATACTATATTTCCCTGACAACAGATGAAGGACAACCTATTTGCCATCCAGCAGAAGGAGAAAGAAAACTGCAGAAAAAACACTCATTAAGTATTCCACTCCAAAGGCCTTAATCCCAATTGGATTTGTGAGAAATCTGAAGGCAATGTAATTGTGCAATTTGCACACAAAGTGGTCTGAATTGATCTAAAATAAACCCTCAACTTTAAATTTGCAAAAAAGACTAGCAGATAATTACATCATTTAGGAAATTGATTGTGGAGAAGTCAATGCTCAAGCTTTCGGAAACTGAAGATAAATGGCAACAGTGGCTGTTTTAAGAGAGCCATTGACGTTGACAATGACCAAAGAGAGATTAAATATTTTAAACAGCACAAGAAAGGTGAGGGCGAAAATCAAAGTGCTTTGGGGGGACAATGGAAGACAGAATTAGGGCCAACAAAAGATTTCATTAAGCCAAACAAGGCTTAACTACAAAATCAATATGTCATAATTAAAGCTAGAGCCATGCCTTTAGTGTGAAAGAAGAGAGTTCAAAGGGACTTATTTTCCCTAAATTATGGTCAGAGTTATTAAGATCATATGATAGAAGCATTTCCTGTACAAAAGACACTACTTAATACATACCAAATAAGGATATGACATGTCTTTTCCTAACACTATTTGCTTATAAAAAAGACAGACAGATAGCAAACACTTTTAATAATACTCTTTATTTTCTGTTATGAGAGTAAGTTACTGTACAAAAAAAATACATTTTATGAAGTCATTGATGTGATAGGAAAGTGCTCTGTGTTGTTGCTGAAGTGTTTAAGTGATCCTGGTAGATATGGAATTTTTGACCTGTTTTATTATCAGCTCATGAACAAAAATGATTTTACTATTTGCAAAGTCAGCTCACTTCTCATCAATAAGCCACACAGGTTCACAAACATTGTGTGTAGCACAAGTAAAGCAAGTTTTGTATAAATCACTACAACAGCATAGCACAGAATTCAGAATACATTATAGGATTGCGATGTATTTGTATAAAATGTAAATTGTAAAACTAACTAGAAATACTAAGATTGTTACTAGTTTATGAATATAAAGTTGATTAACCTGATAGATGACAGTTATCATATTACACAAGATATGCTGTTGCAGCATCTTACATGGAGAAGACAAAATTTTACAGAAAAGGAGCATAAGAGATTTGGCATAATACTATAAAATGTCTGAACATTGCATAATGAAACGAGAAAAATTAAAGAATTTCTTAGCAGCCTTCAAAGGATTCTGTCACTCTGAAGCCATTAGCCACAAATGCTATTTCACAAGTAGTGCTCTAATCAGTCTCTATGATGTCTGCTTTTTAGGGCTCATGTGCGTATGAAAAGGTCATCATTTGAGTGGATTACACTTGAATAGGAGTACGAATACTTTAACAAATGAACATTTCTTCTAGTTCATCTGAATATTTCTATGAATACAACTCCAGAACCCAAAACATCTTTGTTCACCACTTCCCAGGCCTCATCTGTATGACTGGTCATTAATCTATATTTGTAGGAGTAGGTAAGTTTCTTCTGTGACCTGTTCATTCTCTCTTTAAATATTTTGCAAAGGCATGTGTTAAGGCAGGTCCGGTGTCTTTAGTCATTGGATGGATATTTCTGTTGGGCTGTAATGTATGTTTGACAATGTTCTCGAGCAGGTCGCTGTGAGGTCACACAAAAAAGCATTTTATCCTTCTGTTTCCATTAATTAAAAGTTATCAATTAATACAATTGTAAATCTAAAATGCCTTTAAAAACATTTTTAGAGTTTACCTGAGGCCACCTGTGTGTATGTTTTGCTTTTCCTATTTTAATATTAAAATATGCTAATTGGTTCAATTACTGGTTATTCAAAAACTGGATGATCTCTGTGTGTGAACCTTTAACTTCTTTAACTATCTAAACATTAAACATTCTTTGTAATGGAAGTTAACCAACTGAACATAATTACTAAACACTTATTTTAAAATACAGTTTTAACAGGACAGTGCAAAAGTCCTAAGCACATTAGATGCTTCATTAAGTAAGGTAGTTCTTTATATCTTTTGCATGTCAGGTAAATATATCTATAGATTGAACATTCTTTGCCATTAATTGTAGTGATAATCAATGATATTTTTTATAGAAGTGGAAATGGATATAATGCAGACATCATGGCCCATACAGAGATCTCATTTCAGCATCATCAAGTCAGTCTGCAAAAACTGCAGTCTTAAAAACTGAAAAAAAACCAAAAATATAAGCATCAAATTAAGCATTTCCAAAGCTTAAACAATCTGCAAAGATAACTTTAAAACTATAGACAAGTGTACAAAGTAACTTTTTTAAAAAAACAAAATGGAGTTATACCATATTGTTTAAATTTGGTTAACAGAAGGTAATTGATAAATATGTTTATGGCATTATTTTTTTAATCTGGATATGCACAGACTCATTACAACTTAAATTGTATATTACTTCAGATGAAAGTGCCTGGCAAATGTGGAAATTAAAGGAATGAAGGAATTTCTGAATCACTGAATTTGTATAGCTGGTTTATCTTTAAATGATTACATTATACTATAGTAATGATGTATTCCCTGTAAAGTGAGTGGGCATAAGGGGCTTGTGGCTGAAGAACTATATCACTAGATTATTAAATGGGACTCACTTGGGACTCATAAGTATCTGGGTATCTACGCTCAGAGCCAAAATCGGTGTTCTCTTATTATGCTCCATGGTTGTGGAATGCATGTCTAACTGTAACTCCACTATAAACAATTTACTGTATATGAAAATGTAATATAAATATGTTTAAAAATGTTTTGCAGTGTAATAAATTAGCCATGTTGTTGCAATTTTTTTATTTAGAATTGCTGGGGTTTTTTTTGCTTTGGCAATTTATAATTAGTCCCTGATGTTGTATGCCTATTGCCATCCTGGCCAGGACTCCCTGGAAGATTAGATTTCTTTTAATCTCAGTGGGACCCTCCTGGAAAAATAAAGGATAAATAAATAAATGAGGGGGTCTATCTCTCACAGAAATAACAAACGAGCCCACTCTACTGATAAGAGGAGCTGGGTGTGGGCTGCTGGCTGCGTGATGATAGTGGACCCCCACTGCATCTGTCTCATATTCAGGGGTCAGCTTCCCTTCCCCACCCACGCTCCTCTAAAATTAATAAGCACCAATCATTTCAAAACAGAGCTCGCCACACTACTCTGAAGATACTGGGCAGAATATTGTTTCTTTTTGAAACTGTATTATTGAATAAACTCCTATCATTATTAGTACTTCAATGTAAAAGAAAACCTCTTACGGAAGAACGTGTTACCTAAAATATCTGAAGCTAATAATTTAAGCTAATATTTTTATTTCTTATTTACTATAACAATAAAATAAACACTTATCACTCTTTAATTCTTAACACTCTTTAAATCTGATTTTTGATAGTTAAAGCTTTAAAGAGTAACAGGATGGAAAGTGATACTAACATTTTACAATGTTTGTTTTAAATATGACAACACCTGGAAAATGCTGTATATATTTATTTTTCATTTTAGAAAAAAATCACCACCATGTTTACTTGATTGTTATAAGATAAATTTTATTTTTTCAATTTCTAGTTTTTAACCGTAAAATGTAAAATGTGAATACACAAATGTACTGCATAGAAAGAACACTCAATGCACACTTAATCATTTGACATAAACCATTTATATTCTTTGCTATTTTGGGCATCCAAGACAATATATTCAGCTGATCTATCATCCCTAAAGCTTTTATTCAGTGGGTCTATAAATCATAGCCTTTCAGATGGCTGGTGTAGTATGTGAGAAGCTAATGTCATTATCTCAACACCAAGATGGAGCTGGGATTAGTAGCCAATGTAAATGAGATATGAGAAGGGTCCAGCATTAGCAGTAGCCTTTCTTGAGCCGAATAGCTTTAGCAAATAGAGGAAGATAAGGAAATCTCTGTAATTACATGGAGACACGTTGGTCATTTCAGAGCTGTAAGTAGCTGAGCTCAGTAGCTTCTAAGTGGGAGGGGAAACCAGCCAGAGGAAAGTGTTATCCTTGGCAATATTAAGTGATTCTGCAGGATCAATAGAAATACACGGGCCAAACGTAAAGATGAGCACTGGACGTGCCTCGGCTTTATCCCTGGTATCGCTCCATCATTTTTGGTAATATCTATCTGAATTAAATTTTATGGCTCATTACTTTCCAGTGCAGACTGTCTATAATGGAAATTCAAATGGGCAAGTGAAGTCTTTGTTCCTGCGGTTGGTGTTGTTAAAACATTTATTTCCAATTGTTGGAATATAAAATGAAAGCTTATCATTTTTTATATTTGCACGGGAAAAGTCAATCACAATTTGGCCCAAATATTCTTAGATAACCCTGAAGATGATCCACATCAAAAAGGTTTAACCACATGGTTTGGTGTTGGTCATGATGACACTTTAACTCTGCACTACAATAGGGGGTTTAGACAAACTGTGTGAAATGCTTTCCCTGAGCCTGTAGCCAAACAGATAAAGGGTCCTAGTTTTTGTGACTTAGTAAATAATGGCTTGTTGTAGGGGCTAAGCAGCAAACAGTCCAAACTAAATCAGTTGTTACAGTGTGAAATAGCTTTAGCTTAACAATTTACCTGCACAGTGATTTTGGCTTTAGACAAGCGGGACTGTAGCAGCACCACTCACTGGATCACGCGGATCAGTCATCCACAAAGTAGAGCGTGTGCTAAAGTTGCTTTCTTTTTTCAGAAATGACTTTGTGAACGAGAGAGCTGAGCGAATCCCTTAAGATTCATTTTCTTCCCAGACCATCTTATGGAGTTAAAATTGAACCCATTCTACAGGCAACATAACCCAGCTCAACAGACTGAAGGGAATGGGTGTAAAGGAACTCTGTTAGGATGAGAGATCATGTTATAGCTGTGTAGCACTAGCTGTGTAACTATTTCTAACTGATATTGAGAAACGAAACCTATAGAATTTATTTCTAAAGAAACAGCAATGAATTAGGACAAGATCTCTATATAAATCATGCTCTATCTGATACAGTGTACTAAAGCAAACTGTAAAACTTTGAGATGGTGATACCCATTAGATTTTATAATGGTTTTCTTAACTAAAATATTGTATTATTGAAAACTGTAATGCAAAGTTTTCTATTAGCACAACAATACAAGTTCAAGTTTAGGTTTATTTATAAAGTGCTTTTTACAATGGTACATTGTTGCAAAGCAGCAGTACAAATGACAGTGAAAACAACCAGGGAAAATTAAATATAAGATGGAGTAATGGAGAAAAAAACCTTGTGAGAACACAGACTTGACAGGAAGGACCAGTTCTCCTGTGGCACACTACAGCTGCAGTCAGTATTCATGACCAAGACTGGTTAAAGGCAATGCGTTACAGTAAAGACTTACATATACAGTAGATGTTAGTATGGGGCTGCCTTGGTGATAGTTTAAAAGCACTAAAAGATTTAACGGCATTGAGACCAAATTAATTAAAATAGAATTAAATTAAAACACAATTTAACAAAATTTTAAAAAGCAAAACATCTTTAATGTTAAAATTTACTTTTGCATTAATACAACAACTGTTACATTTACAAAGAGATTTGTATTTGTTATCGTACACTATATTATTTATGTTTGCAAAATAATAAAAGAGGTTTAATTGTAAAACCCTGTATAAATGTGTCCTTTAATACACATTCTATCAGCTATCTGCGCATGGGGCGAAGCCCCCCAACCCCCCAGCCTTTTATGGAAGCTCAGGTCCTCGATTGTCAGAAGGTCACTGGGAAGGTTTTAATTGCTGTGGGCTGTTTTGTGCTATCACAGGCTTTGCCATAATAAATTATTCATTGGTTAAAAAGCAAGTCTATAGAAACAAGCTTATCTGGTCTCTTGTGTAATGAAAAATGAGTGTTGAGTATCATTGTTAATCACAGTAATTGTTAATGTTAAGAGGGCTGGATTTCCAAGTCTCATTATTGATCAATTTTCTTTTTACATCAAAAGTCTGCTGATACGCTGACACATCCCACTTCCCAGTTATTTTTAGCCTCCATACCTCTCATACCAGCTATAAGAGATAAAATAAATTAGTTGTCGGACCGCTTACACTTTATACTGTTGATGTGCAGTTGTATGGGCATGAAGTTACCATGACTATAAAATAAATGCGTAATCTCACCTTTCCATCCACACTAGATTACCACCTTGATCCCTGATCTGCAAGCAGGGACAATGGTTAAGACTAATTACCTAAGGTACTTATTGGCTGCTTAAGTCAAAATATAACTTTTGTAAACATTGCAAAGTTACCATTTATGAACTAGATAATGCTTGATGAACTAGATGACAGACTTGAAAGTTTTTTTTTTTTACATTTTTTAGGTTGGTCCTAAAAGTCTAGGTCTGACATTAACTTGTTGGAAACATGTTTCAGTATGTTGTTCAAATTGTAAAACATGTTTCTGCATGATGCTAAAATATTTTTACAAGAGTCAAGATGTTCAAGACAAGAAGTTTCCTATTGTCACTCAACCACATATAGCAGGTGCAGAACATAATTGAATGAAACGTTTCTCCAGGAGTAAACTGGAGTAAAAGTACCTGTTTTCTAACTAATTAGAAAAGTATTAAAGTATTGATCATTAAAAGACACCTTTTTAATTTGTAAGGATGGCAACTGAAGACAGTCCAGTGTTTTGTCACACTCAAGAGTTTATGAGATCATGGAGGGTGGTCCTATGCATTCTCCCCCATATGAAAACTTCCTACATTTCCACATGTAAAAAAATATGACTAGTGTAACTAGATTTAAAAACTGTCTTTTTTGTGCGCTGTCATTAATGGTAATGACAAAAAGTGAACCCTCTGTTCACAAAATCAGTAACAGATTGCTCAAATTCCACCCCAATATACAAATGTATTTGTAGGATACTTGTCATGCCCATTTTTAAAGACATTTTTGCCTTTTATAATTGTATTAATGCATTTAAATATATCATTTAATGTACTTATTTAAAATCTGCCCCACCTCTCTGTAAAATATATAAGACAAAAACTAAATTTCCACAGCCCCTTTAATTTCCTCTCCTCTTTACCACACACATCACAGCCACATTAAGCAAAGCCGAGTCTTTGGAAATGCGCCCTCTCATATTTACGTAATTTCTTTCATTTTCCACTAAGTATGATAATTCTAAAATGTTTGTCAGAAACATTCAGGACTGTATTGAATTCATTTGCGGCTCCATTCTGCGTTTCACCAACAAACTCCTAATGTACTAACATTCATGTGATATTAACCTGTCTGAACTCAGCATGTTTTACCCTGATGCTAATATGATTTAGCATGTTGGATATATAGACATAGATTTGTTGTGGTTTCTACCACCTCTTAGAATAATCACCAGGACCAATGATCTCCATGGTTTTGATGGCAAAAGATTTTTTCTCTAAAAGTATCTATTTTGATATTAAAGAAATTAATAAAATTATTACTGCTATAATATTGACAACTGATAGAAACAGTCTGGGCTTTATATTTGGGTAATTTAGGCACTGTATCAAATAAATATTTAAAGTTGTGTATATCTTTTAAAAGATTTGAAAAGGAGCTTTATCAGTAATTTCTATAGTTTTCTTAGTTTTTAGTAGTTGTTGGTTTGCTGTTCTGTTTATTTTTCTGTTTCAGTTGCGCTCTCTGCACTGCCACCTGGATCTCCCACTTCCCCTACAGCCTGTCCCTGCTTAGCTGTCTCTCGTGCTCTGCCTCTCACTCTCCTGGTTCTCACGTCTTCAAGTTTTTGTTCCTGCCATTGTTGACTTTGTTTTTTTAATTAAATTTAATGTTTGAAATATTGTGGTACATGGTACAGGTTCCTTATGGTACAGGCTATGCCCAGCTCTGTGGTTTCTGTGGTTTCTGTGTCTGCACCAAGTCTGGTGGTTCCCGTGTCTGCACCCAGTGTGGTGGTTCCCATGTCTGTGCCCAGCCTGGTGGTTCCAGTGTGTGCGGCCTGTCTGGCGGCTCCTGTGTCAGTGCCCAGTCTGGTGGATTCCTGTGTTGATGCCCAGTCTGGTGGTTCCTGTGTCAGTGCCCAGTCTGGTGGTTCCTGTGTCAGTGCCCAGTCTGGGGAGGTCTGAGGTGGAGTCCAGCCTAGGGAGGCCTGACCCGGAGCAGGCGCAAACACCGGAGTCAGCGGTGGACAGTGCCAAGGGAAAGGCTGTGACCACTGCACAGAGACTGCGGTATCTATTGTGCCACTCCTTCTCGAACCCCCTCCCTTTGCCCTGGAGGAGACCAAAATCACCTCGATGATCACCCTGCTCACTGGGAGAGCTTGTGGGGAAGAGCCATCTGGGACACTAAGACCGCATGCTGCTAATCCTTCAAATTGTTCAGGCTGGAGATGATAAAGCTGTTCGACCTAGGGATCCCTCATGGATTATGCTATTGAGTTTCAGACCTGGCAGCCTTCTGTGGCTGAAACGAGAAGGCACTCCATAGTCAGTTCCTGGATGGGTTGAAGGATGACATCCATGATGAGATCCATCTGCGAGCCACCCAAGGATCTCAAGGCCACGGTTTACCTGGCTCTTTGAGTGGAGACCCAGATTGCTCACCCTTCCTGGGTGTTGTAAGGGGCCCAAGTCAAGACCTCACTGCCCCTTTGTGCAGAGCCCATGCAGCTGGGGAGAAGCTGACTCCCCAACAGAGACAAGAATGCTATCTTGCTCTGTCTTGTCCAGTAAAAAGACAGAGCCCATCAGTAGCATGAAAAGTCCTAAAGTGCAATGCTTCAAAAATCTCTGACCAGTCTTCTCTGTTTTTTTTATTGTTCTGCTTCTTTTCAGGCCTTGTCATCTCCAGCACAGGTGCTACTGGATACCCAGTTCACTGTCAGGTGGGGCATTCTTACCATCCCACTATCTGCCGCCTGATCCCTGGCTGACCGATCCCTCTGCACCATCATCTACTCCACACCTCCTGTGTCTCTGGTCATTTCAGGTAATCATCATGGGAAGATTGTGCTTTTTCCCATCATCCTGGGGCACCCCTAGCTTGTTCAGCACAACCCTCATGTTGAATGGTCAGGACATTCTGTGTTGACCTGGAGTTTGCCTTGCTTCTTGCCTGGGTGCTCCATTTTTACATGTCTGTGTTTCTGCTGTGTTGCAGGTTAAGGTGGCTGATCTTTCTGGGGTTCCAGCGAAGTACTGATATCTCCAGTTGGTCTTCAGCAAGTCCCGGGTCACTTACACCTCACCAGCACTACGATTGTGCCATAGATCTCCTCCCAGGCACTTCTCTGCCCAGAGGCACTTGTATTCCCTGTCTGGTCCAGAAAGATAGGCTATGGACAAATGAGTCACTAAAAGCCAGCCTCATCTGCCCCTCATTTCCAGCTGATGCTGGGTTCTTCTTCATCCAGATCCAGATTCTGGATCCCTGTGACCTTATATTGATTATCAGGGCCTGAACGACATTACTGTCAAGAATCAGTATCCCTTTACCCCTCATGTCATCAGCCTTTAAATTGTTGCAGGGAGCTCAGGTCTTTACTAAGCTAGACCTTTGCAATGCCTACCATCTTACTCGCATTTGGAAGGGGGATGAGTGGAAAACAGCATTTAACACTTCCACAAGACACTGGTCTACCTGGATGATATTCTGATTTTCACCCCCTCTTTCCAGGTCAAGTCCAGTCAAGTGAGCTTTATTGTCATTTCAACATATACAGCTGACGCAATACATATTGAGACGAAACAACGTTCCTCCAGTACTTGGTGCTACACAGAACAAAACATAGAGGCACGAAGTTACAGCAAGGGCTACAGGGCATAAACTGAAAACAAGTGCGACACACATTAAACATTACGCCACAGGACGGAAACGTAAAACAGCAAAGTGCCGACTAAGGTGCAAAAATATTAAAGTGCAAAACAGTTTGAACAGTGTGACACTGTAAACGGTTAAAACAGTGGTAAACATTGACTGGTGACGTCAATTTCAGTGCAAATAAAAAAAAAACAATGCAAATTAAAAACAGTACATTAAAGTGGCTGTGCATTTCAAACATTTGACGTTGTAAACTAAAAACATTACAATTAGAAAAAACGGTACATGGCATTTAAAAGTGGCTGTGCATTGTAAACATTTGACAATGTAAACATTTGACAAGAGAAGTGGCTGTGCATTTTAAACATATTACATTCACATATGACATTAACCTAATTTCCACACTATGTCCATGTGTGCAATTCAGTTTCTATTGTTGAGGAGCCTGATGGCTTGTGGGTAGAAACTATTAGACAGTCTGGTGGTGTGGGCCAGAATGCTTCGGTACCGTTTCCCGGATGGCAGGAGGGTGA
>JBAJNP010010793.1:0-15828 GCA_036877545.1 Yasuhikotakia modesta
AGCAGGACAAAACTGTGTATTTGTGTGTGTGTGTTGGAGGGTGACTTTATGGGACATCTTAATATGTCCAAACATCGTCTGGTCTGGGTGTATTACCCAAATGTCTGCCTGGGTTCTGCCCCCGCACAGCTACTGAAATACAGCACTATAAATATACAATAGATAGCACCTGGAAAGCTGATTCAAGCCCTGCACAAATTCTCAACAACTTATGCAACAGATACAAGTTTAAAATTAAGAGGAAATTTAAAGCAGTTAACATTGAATTAACATTTACATTTTACATTTGGCAGACGCTTTTATCCAAAACAGTGAATTCAAGATACACATGTTTTCATTAGGACTTGTCTTCCCCTGGGATCAGGCCCACAACCTTTGCAGTGTTAGCGCAATGCTCTACCAGTTGAGCTAACAGGAAGGCTAAATTAAAAAATGACTCCTGCAAATTATACTCTTTAAATTTAACTCTTAAGTTAAATGTAATTAGCCTTTACTTTTGTATATGATTTCTCCTGAAACAAATTATTTGGGAGCGTGTGAATCATTATTAGTTTAGTGTTTCCACATTCCTGCTACACAATATTACATTACAGCACCGACCAGTCCATTCTGGTTTTGTGTGAACCCATGTGACCACCGTGGATTACTGTATACTATATTAAAATGACCTCTAAAAGTAGAGCAAGGGCAGAAACGAAAGAGAGAGAGAGAGAGAGAGAGAGAGAGAGAGAGAGACATGCACAAACACACGTTCAAAGATCTTATAGGGACCTGGAGATTCATAAGTGTGGCGTCTAAGGAACCTTAAGATGTGGTTTCCACATCTTAAGGTGTGAATTGGTTTCTTATATACACTGTTGAGATCCTGTGAGTTCTTGAGTAAGTTTGGACGGCTTGGGCTGCATTGCACAGCGGATACATTTGTGCCACAGAGGTTACAGTAAACGTACCCCGTGACCTTTGCCCCTCGACATCAGCAGCTTACAAACAGATGAGGTAAAGCGGAGCGCATAATCAAAACATGTTTCTCAGAATACGGCTTCGCGGATCCGTTACCCTGTGCGCTGAAACCCACATTAACAAGCACATCAAGTTATAGTGACAACAATGGAATGACACAAACACACACACACATAGACCATCTCTTATGCAAACAGACACATACTAGCTAAACATTAGCTAAAGAAAAACTCAATACACCTGACCGGCCCCTCCCACTCTTTAACCCATACACTCTCACACTCTCTCTCTGTTCGTCACTTTGTTAAGTAAAGTAAATGAATCCTTCCTGCTATGTGTTACTTTGATAGAACATCTTTTTGAGAGCTCATAACATGCTGTGTTGAGGTCACAGGGCCTCATTTTACTGCTGCTTACATCAAGCTGATTGGACGAGGAGAGAGAAGTGCATTGTGACATCACAATGCGATTGTATTAGTTCATCTCCACGTAACAATGTCTCCACACTGAAGTATTCATGAATAAAATCATTAGAGATACATTGAAATAGATACATTCATTCTGAAATCAGGGTCTCCTAAAGCTTTTGTCAACTGAACCTCTGTGACCCAAAACATTTACTCAATTACCCCCGGGAACGAGTAACGCAAGCTTTTCATAAATCTGAATGTCAGAACATCCTAACATTACTGTTTGCAAATAATACAAATCTTCCATATGCAAATAACTTATTATTTAATGATACTTAATATAAGAGCCTGTGTTCCTGGTTGTGGTGAATCGTTTGTCTTCAAACAAGCATTTTTAAATGAGGTCTCGTCAGCCAAATATTGTTCTTCATTAGCGCCCTCCAGTGTTTAAAACAGCATGAAACGATTCTTAAAAAACTAAAAGGACACAAAGAAATCAGTTGTTTAGTTATAGGCAATTTTATTCTAATATTAGCGACACTTGCAGCTCACTGCTGCTTTCAACACTGACGAAATCTCTGTGCTGCTATGTGTTGAAACGGAAGATAATCCTTATATATGTAGTTACACAGGGTGCTGCTGCTAAGGTACAAGTCTAGTAGTCTTGTAGCCCCATCTTTTTCTTAAGAGACTCGGGCATCTCCGGAGGAGGTGGGCGTGGCAAACGGAAGTACACCTTCACGGAGTCATAAATGAACCACTGTAGGGCCGTGAGTGTCCCGATCATGATGATGCGAGCAAACAGTCCCTTCCACACACCTGTGGGAGAGACACAGGTAAAATAAAGATGTAATTGCTCATAATAACTGCCCTTATTAAGCAATCAATCAATCAGTCTATCTATCTGTCTGTCTGTCTGTCTGTCTATCTTTCATCCAATGACAGTGACATTAGTGGGACTCACCTGCAGGCCCCAGTCGTTTCAGGACCTCCGCAGCTGAACTGCCCTTCTCTTTGTTCAGTACAGAGACCACCGAATCGGCAGGGTGGGACACCACAGCACAGAACACACCAGCTGAGATGAGACACACAATAAATGTTAGAGTTCAGTCCACATGACTAATTAAAATGTAAATATTTGGGGTCAGATTTTGACCCAACAAATTTCCCAGAAAGCACAATTTATATTTATACTTTTAACATTTGTTTAGCAACTTGACTTACCAATATAACCAGCAACAAAGGTCACGACCAGCTGCTCCGGTTTGGAGCATTCGTTGCGAGGTTTGGGAACTATGTACTTATACAGCATCTCCAGGGTGCGTTCGAAACAGGCAAACTTCATCATGGTGTAGGGAATTTGCCTCAGCCAGAGGGGATACACGCCCTTATAAAACCTGAACCAACAAAAACAGTTGGTAAAAAACTATAACATTGTCATAAAAACCAAAAACAGTTCAACAATCATAAGGTCTGAAGATCTACTCACGCTTTTATCCCCTCCTCAGAGTACATTTTTGGGCCGCACTCTCTCAGGGTGTTCGCGTAGCCAGGCTGCGTCTGAATACGCACTTTGCACGCTTCCATGGGAGCCAACGCGATATCTGCAAAAAACTCTGCGCTGGCGGAGGCGGCCAGGTAAACGGAGGTTCTCCACAAGTAAGCGTTCTCCTGTTCAGCAGACCAAAGACACAACAAGTTTAGCTGTAGATCTACTGCCAACATAATATTTCAGATTTTACAGTTTGCTGCCCCACATTAGCGCCTGTTTGTTTTCTCAGCGCCCCTAAATAAGACGTTTACCTCTCCAAGCATGTCATTGTAAAAAGCCTTGAAGACTTCATAGAAACCAAACTTGCAAAGGCCCTGCATGGAATAACCAATGAAAGTAGGGGCCCATCCTTTGCCCAGCCCCCTAACACCGTCTTCTCTTAAGGTGACGGAGAAGCCATTAAAAATGGACTTGTATTTAACTGGGTCGACCTGGAAGACAATACGATCAATGTGTGAAAATGAAACTTAAATATTTAGCTTTTAAAACAATTGTGGTCTAAACTCAAAAGATTAAAGGGTCTAAACACCCAAGAGTCTATAACTTGACTGTATTATAAGGCCAGTTGACAGAAGATACCTGGATCCGACATTTAATGAGATCAAGGGGCACAACAGCTGTGTGTGTGAGACCACAGCTCAAAACTCCTCCGAAACCACAGAGGGCATAATATTTATTTGACCCGTATTCACAGCTCACATCTGCATCTGAAGAAATAAAAGTATTCAATCACATTTTAAAGATCACAAGGCATATATATATATATATAACCATAATGTGTGGTATGTATATATAACCACACTATTGCAGAATCACTAATCTACCTAACCTAACAAGACTAACCTAGAACATGTTAATACCACCAGACGAGAAAATACATGTAAACTTAATCACTTTAAGACAAATTAATGCACTTGAATTAAAAGGTCAATGTTAATGAACTTTAGATGACCTCTGGTAAGCAGCGGCTTTCAGTTCCTCAACAGCTGAATGAATATGTCAGTACAGACCACAACTAATCCGAAACACTTTACAAACATTAATGCATCATTTAATGCAAACAGCTCATCTCAGTCAACAGAGATCACCAGGCTCAGAAACTGTCTTTACACAAGTCCTCTCAATAATCTTTTTATCCCACTGTAGTGACAGAATGGGGCAAAACCTGTTTATTTATTTCTTAAAGAGGCGTCAGTAGGATTCATATTAGCTCAAGACTCTAGGAATTTAGATCAGGTGAGAATTATGTGAAAGATGTTTATTCATAACGTATGAAATGTCTGGTTTGTTTTTATAAAGCTGTTTAATGTTAAGCATATATCACACGAGTCACCCTTTAAAAAGTACATTAAAAAACCATTTATATGTATGCAAATAGTACATAAACATAAATAATACAAACATATAATGCAAAACAAACAAACTATGCATGCATTATAAACGCTATACATTGCAAAACATTAACTGCATGAATGTAACTTATATTCTAGACGTGCATTTCTGTAACTCTCGTCCATTGCAGAAGTGAAGGAACAATATCTTACCGTTGTAAGACGCTGCGGTCAGAAGACGTCTTATCTGCGGACTGTTTTCTGTATGAGGGTCTACAGGTTTGATGGAGAACAGAGGCGTGCGGAAGGGGTTCGTCCGGGCCAGCTGCGTTAGGGTGGACGGGTACATGCTTACCAATGAGGAGCGTTTGCTGGAGGGAACACGGGTGAGAATGAACGCAACTCCTTTACAATGAACGAAAGCAACTGGTTAATACTTAAGTTATGGGGTTTGCATGCATTTCTGTGGAGCAACCAGACAGCTTGGGACGTTTCTGAAAATACTAGCAGAAAATAAGAAATGATGGACTCACTTGTTGGTTGCAGGACGCAGTCGGTGGAGGGCGAGACGTTAAATGACCTCAGACTAAATCGTTCTGCCCTTCCGTGACGTCACAGCGAGATCACGTCATGCCGTGCAACTGTCCAGGGCAATTCACTCCAACTCGTGTTTTTTTAGTACCTTATCTTACTTGAAACACTCAGGGTGACACGTGCATTTTGTATTCAGATAATGGTGACGTTATTTCAATGCAACACGTCTGATACGAACTTAAGCTCAAGTTTGTTGGTGGTGTAAGGCGATTAAACTGAATGAGTCGGTCTATTCTGGGACCGGAGTAAATGGTTTATTCTGTTATATCCTCCTTTCCAGTCTCTACAAAGCAAAGTGTCTCTACCCAACTGATTCACCCTCTTGTTTTAACAAAAACAAGGCATGTGTAGTACAGTAACACAATTTTGTGTGAACAAGACATATGCAGAATATTAAATTTTAAAATACAAGATTGAATTTATACCAAACCTTTATTTCAAAACCTTTGAATTAAAGGACCAACATGTATTCGCAGTTTGGCAAAAAAATCAATGCCTTTAAGTTTCCCTTTTTATTATATACAGATGGACATGAACCCTTAGTAAATAGTCAATTGTTTGTTTTATTGTTATTATATGTATGAAAGTTAAGTATTTAAAATGCAAACATGCCTAAATGACCTCAAAATTACTTGTTTGTTGAAAATATTTGCATTTCGTCAAAAGATGCATAAATACTATGAGGCATCAATAAGAAGCCAATAATACTGGCTTCAATGTTATGATGAATACAGTTTTTTTACTAGTGAAAATAAAAGCAAAAAAATTGCCACAAGTAGACACTAAATGTTACAATTAAAACGAAATAAAGTCAGCACTCCCTCAGCACTGCCACTCACAAAACTAACAGAACCAACACAGAACCATAGTTAACATGTAAAATAAAGTACAAACGAAATCAACTCACTCACTCACCCAACAAGCAAAAGAAAGTAACAAAAATATGAGAATAAAGTCCGTCTTCAAAACAGGATGGAAAAGGGTACGAACTGAGAACAGCTGTGAATGCAAGTCATGATTTGAAAAATGTTTATGACTGCACTGTAGTCTTTTTTTTTTTTAAGTACTACATTGATTTGCTGGTGCTATCATCTGCCCCACTTTGCTTAAAGAGTCCAGCCTCATTAGTCTCCATGGCCTGGTATACAAACAACAGGAACCCAGCCACTATGCTTAACAGAAGGAGCTGAACCCACACTGGCAGGCCGTGCCGTGCTCTGGTCTCTACAGCAGGGGGCGCCACAGGCTTGGAAGCGGGTAGAGGGACGGCATCTACGCATGGAACAGATCGGGTCTCGGTGTAGGATGTGCTGGTTTGTTTGAGCTCTGTTTGACGGAGACGACATTCGTCCAGCCCTGAGTCACCCTGGGGCCCTACTCTGATTGGTTGCCGAGAGTTGGCGCTAAAAAAGCAGATGTAGATGCAGTTGTTATATGCACGATACAAGTGGACATGAAACCCAAATGATTTTCCCAAATAAAAAGTGGCCGTGGTCTAAAACTGTGCAAATAGATACTTTAAAGATAAAACCGACATGGAACATTCAAAACGGCCTCTAAACCAAGGCTCTGGTTCAGATCTTTTTTCCATACCTGATTCCAGTGGGTGTGCTGAGGTTATCATTGGGAAAGATCTCCTTTAGCACGTCCCTCTCCACCGTCTTTAGGGTCTGACCGATAGGTTGAACCTTCTCAACCTGCACACAAAGACAGAAGCACAGTGAGATAGAGGCCAATTCATGACAGAAAGCCATTGAACCAAACAAGCACTGCGGTTCTGAAGATCAACATTGTTTTGCTTAAAAAGGAACTACAACGTCAAAGCTAACTGAAGTGATTGGGCCAGATGATTTTACTGCCTCTTTGTGTTAACATTACAATCAGTTTCCGTTTGGATGCTATTAGGCCCTCAGACAGGATTGATGGGAAAGAGGTAAGAAACAAGAGGCTTGTGATTGGGCGGTCTAATTGGAGGGGAAGTGATGTCAATGGAATTGTCATCATACTACAGGAAAAACATTTAAGATTATAGCAGGTCTAAGGTCTTTACAAAACAATTCCTCTACCTTTTCATCATTTCAAAGTTTGGTTTTATTGACCCAAAGGTGGGCAGATGTTTGGTACCTTCTCAATGGGAGTGTCCTCGTATGAATTATACACAGTTGACTGGAAAGGAGAGTTGTGATGTTTGGGTGATTCTGACCGGTCAAACTCAGAGATGGAGGGATGCCTCGAAGGTCTGGGTTCCTTTGGCACAGCCTTTAATATTAAACTAAAAGTTAAAAACAGGAAGCCTCCCAAATGCAACACCATCTACAAGAAGTTCATGAGGCCTCTTGCCTGTACCTACCAAATGGTGAACTTTAATCCTCATCAGAGCAACAGAGACCTCCTTGACTAATGAGATGTCAGAATAAACCTAAAGAAACATGATTTTCAGAAAAACAAATAAATAGGCATAAATCATCTAAATGACTCTTCCAATATATGTAACCTATTTTTATATATTGTGGTAATGGTGTATACTTGCATATGTATTCATGCTCAAATGTAACTATTATGAAGTACCTAACTAGGAACAGTTTAACAAAAGAAATCTGGACGGTTGCCTGCATTGCCATAAAGTTTCAGTTATAAACAAAAGCTGATTTGCTGCTTGTAAACAAAGACCTGTACTCCTTTCTTGCAGTCCATATGATGATCAGCAGGTTTCTAAAACCTTTAGCCTTTTTTGTAAACCTTTTCTCAATTACATTTTTTTATTTTCTCGGAACACCCAACACTCTTCTCCTGTCTCGGGAAACTGCTGAAAATTAGAGTTTTCCTGAAACCACCAGACACAGACCTCACAACTTTAAATACTCTTGTAGTCTTTATGAAAATTTACTTTTTTGGCATGCTTGCAACTTTGTGTAATTTATGTTGAACAAAACAAAAGTGTTCAAGGATGTTAACATGTTATTTTACCAATTAAAACACATAACTAAATTAATTCACAACTCAAAATATTATTACTCAGTTTTAGAACCATTACCTGCACTGGTCCATTTAGTAACCAAGTGTGTTACAGCAACAGAGGACATCAGCTTATTTGTGAAACAAATAAGAGCAACCGAACCACGTTGGAAAACACGAACACACCTCGTGCCGATCGCAAATGGTTTTTTAAACCCTTTATCACCATAGTGACCAAACACCTGAAAACAAGGTGATGTGCAAAAACAACAAAACGTCACATTGGGTTACGGTGTCGTCGCTAGTGGAAACAGCCTGATCTGTCCAGTGAGACGATGTCTTTACGAACGTTTCAATGTTCAATCGTCCACCTGTTTGTCCTCCTACACAATCAGAAGTTCTAGAACTTTCTGTGCACAAGAAACGCCCATATCATCAGGGTGAACAATATCAAGTCACATTTAAAACACTAGCTTGAATCAGGTCAGGTATTATCTGGGATTCAACAGGTGGCGAAGCTGCGAAACGTGGGAAAAAACGCAGGTGCGAGAGTTGAGTGGAAAAAAGGCCATTTTTAAGTGCCTGGTGTTTGACAGCAGCACAATGAAGGCAAACAATTTTTATTCACTAGAGAACGGGATGTTTAAACCATGACCTTTTAATCTAAACTGAATCAGTGACCAGTTGACAAGTTTGTCACCTGACCTGAATGACAGTAAATGCCTTCCAGATACTCTCAATGGCTGTTGTAAAAGGTCATCCATTCATAACATCCCATTTCCTGTGTTGTGTAAATGGGTTGTGCAGTTAATTTTTTTCCAAGATACAGTTAGGATAATGAACATTTACCTCAGATTTGGCCCAAATATACCATGCACAATCAAGTCACTTCTTCCTTACCTTGTTGTGTCGGCCACTGCGTGTTCTGGTGGTCACAGGTGTTTTCCCCCTGCTCCTGACCGGTCTCTCCACAACTGGGACTGGTTCTGGGTCGGGTACAAACACTGGAGCTGGTGCAGCTGTTTCTGAAGAACAGTTATTGGACTATTTAATATCTAACTGGACCAGAAACAGATTGTCCAATGAAGGAAAGGGCTTGTCTGTTACCTTCTTCCTCGTCACTGTACTGGTCTGAATTTGTGTTGCCATTTTGGATGCCATCAGTCTGAAGTAATTTAGAGGGAGGGGCCACTGTCTCCGGTGGCCCCTGATCCAGCAACTTCTGAAGACGTTTCTCATAGACCTTCCGAGTGGATGCTGGTGTGAGAAAATTTTTGATTGAGAAATTATAGACAAACATCATAAACCTTCAGAGGACTTCATCTGAAGAAATTTCAACATCCATTTAAGGGAAAACATTCAGACCAGAGCTGAAGGACAGTGTGGATTCTTCCAAAACGGAAACCTTTCTTGGGTAGTCATTAAATAAAACGGCAAATCATTTCTTTGAAGTAGTTTTGATCTTGAGAGCACCTTACCTACTATGGGTCCAGCATTCAATCTGTTCCTCAGTAACAGGTCTTTTAAACCCTCATTGGTCAATTCAGACACACCATTTTCTTCTGGAGGACCTTTGTCCATCTTCCTTGTGGATTTCTGTTAGAAAAAGAAGCTTGTTATTATTATCAATATACAGAAGCATTACAGGATCATCTGTCTTTATCGGTTTATTACTTGCATGCGATTTCAATGCATTTGTTTGAGCAACAAGTGTCTAAACATGCCTTGCAGGCTCCTGATTGCACACCTGAGCAAAAGGCCTGGGAATAGTTTCCTGCCTGCTCAGAAACGCAAGCAAATTCAGAGAAATAATAAGTACATACCCATGTCTCCCTAGGGCCAAAAAGCACTGCCTTGAAAGGCTATAACAACACAAGAAAGCTCAGAGGCAACTGGGTGGGGTTTGAAGTCCAAATCATGACCATGGAATTTAAATATCAGTTCAGAACTGGACTTAAATCTAGATCAACACTGATGCTATTCACACTGAAACTGACAATAATCACCTATCCAAATACAATGAGGTCGTGAAAATGCAAACACAAACTTTGCTAAGAGCGGCAATCCACGATTGATGCAAATCCAAGCACATTCCCTGGAGTCAAGCCTTGATCCACAATTCCACTTGTGATTGGATGAAATAGTGTGAAGTGGAGAGGGAATGAATGTGAAATGAGATCTTTACTCAAGTTTCATTGCAGGGGCAGATCTGAAATGCCGCCTAAATCAAAAAACAGTTTCATAACCCCAGCATTCCTGCATGGAAGGAGGGGGGAAACCTTTCCTCTCTCCACGGACAACACCCTCACACTCATAAAACATCTGCAAACATCAAAGGGTAAAGATGGAGCCCCATGATAAGAAACTGTTCAGATACAATTCACAAAAACTTGCTTGTCTGATTTTAGTATGTTCTGAGACTTGAGCCAAAGTCTGGGTTTAGCAAACTAGCATGACTGACTCTCACTGAAGCTGTGGGAGAATTAAGTTCTGCTGCATTCAGGTAAAAAAGGTTAAACACCAACATCTGTAAGGACCACAGATTGTGAAAATTACACATTGCACTGAACTATTGTACGCACATCCATTAAAACAAATAATAGATTTGGTTTTTTGAACTTAGTATCTGACAGACTGTGCAAAAGTTTAAAGAGGAACAAAAAAAAAAAAAAAAAAAAATCACACATCTGGCAACCAAATCCAAATTCCTCTTCACAAAACAGTATTTCCTCAACAAAGGGACCAAACCCACTATGAAAACAGCGGCATGCTAGTCTGAAGCTACACTACAACTTACAGCCACACAATTGTATGGTTGTTTTCCGCTCGCTTTGCATTTGTTTACAAATACAACATTATTTTGTACGTTACATGCAAGTTCTGCAGTAAATGGGAGTCGATGGCAGAGGAACGCCCATGTAAAACAATTTCACAATAACAGATCACACTACCTCATTTACCGGCACCATTGCACAATGGAATCAACATATTTCTTTCTTCTAGTACTAGTTGTGTGTAGTTAGCTATTGTTAGGTGAGAATTAAGGTCAACCAGGGTTAAAGTTAACCAAAACATGCTAGTATTCACAGCAGACAGCCTCTTAATGACGGCAACAATGCAACACACCCTTATAACCGAGTTACAACAAAAAGAACAACACAACTTTAAAGCAGACAAACACTTGCACTTGCAAACATAGTCAATAATCAAGTAAATACTGTGGGCAGATGTGACAAAACTTGTGCAATAAGGGAGTAACACATTCAGAAATTCCCAGGAATTTCTGTCCCAGGTTGGCCATTACCTTTCCTGTGAGTTAAAGCAATGAAAACCCTTCAGACAGATGCAATACTTTGTCTTACAGCAACGCAAGGTACCAAACAACAAACACAACACACGTGTTTTATTTAAGCGGGAAACTGTCGGCCACTTGCAAAGCTCACCAGCTGCATGCGGGTTTGTTTTTATTGATACACGTGTGTGATCGCAACTCGTATTACATTCATTCATTCATTCATTCATTCATTCATTCATGCATTCATGCATTATGATCTTATTCACCAACAAACACACGATCGCATAACTGGTGCATCAAACTATATCATACTAGCCAACCAATGGACTCTGATACGCCATCGCGCCAAACAAAACACAATAAAAACACAATAATAGCAATAATAATAATAATAATAAGAGTTACCCGTTTGTTTTTACTTTAATCCCATTGATTTAATCGATTACTGACACAAAGCGTTTATATTACAGCCGAAGCGAAAGCATGAACTCACCCTCCCAGAGCGGCTCTTGCTGGAGACCACCGGGGCTGGAGGAAGGTCTTCATCGCTGGAGAAGACGTCTGGAGGTCCGCTGGTCCTGTTCCTCAGGTTCTTCAGGTACAGCTGCACGTACACGTCCTTCCTCTGCTTGCCGGACGGCAGAGGCACCTTGTGGGCCAGCAGTGCGCTTTTAAGTTTATCTTTAGTTAGCACCGAGGGGTCGTCCAGGAAGTCCGACATGTCTGATCTTCTGGCTTGAAGGCGAAACTAAAGACTTTCTTTTCGGCGATCGGAGACCGTCTTAGGAGGAGGATTCCTATTGGACGAGCGCCGCATAAAGACGCGCTCTGATTGGCGGATGCGCAAAATTTAAAATCCCGGCCGACGGGTCCACGCAAACCACAGCGCTTGTTTATGGTGGAGTTACGCACTACACGTGGGTTTTAAACTTTACTTTGAGTTTTACCAACAAGAGAAAAAGATATTTGAAGTTGTTGTGCCAAAAAAACTGGCAGACTGAAATATTAAATGCATTGAAATGAGTCCTTAAATTATGAATCTTAAATTGCATCCATAAAATCATGTTACAGACGCCTGCAGGTACGCAACAACATTTTATTGGCCAAATTACACAACCTGTCATTTTGCAACAAAAGACAAAATTACAGAACTTGTCACTTTGAAGTTTTGTGTATTTCCCAGCATTCAAGTTTTTTCACGGGGAGACATTTAGCACTGTTTAACATTCGAACAATAAGTTCCTCAAAACCACTTCCACAAATTAAAAAATTACATTTTAACCAAAGCGATCAGTGCTGCAGAAACAGACCGATGTGTTGTGGGCGTCAAAGAAAAACGGGCAACTGTAGGGCACCCTCAGCTCTACCGCAATCACAGATGCTCACTTCCACAACGTGTATGTGTTTGTCACACTCCGAGTCGTGCTTGGCAGTCTGGTCTGTCTCATGTGAAGGGTGGTGGCTCAGCACTCTGCTGGGGTATGGTTTATCTCAGCCCATCCCGTGACCTCTTCTCCTGTGGCTTCTTCACTCAGTCTCCACTCTCAGGCTTTGATCTCTGCTGCAGGGCAATAAAGCGCCTCAGAGTTCTCTGACGCCAGTTCCTCTGTGAGGGACAGAAGTTTCATTATAATCTCCAAGATGTGGACTGTGGGGCACATCAAATCCTATAGTGGCTTTCAAACGGTTACGTTTTTAGAACTGAGACTTGTTTTTTTTATTGATTTAATTTATTTTTAGCTTCAAGAAAACATCTATGTCTAAATAAAACATCTTTAAACACACACAATTCATCTTGTTTGTAAATAGTTTTTCCAAAGCTACTGCCAGTTACACAACCCACCAATCATAAACTCACCAGGCAGGACACATTTCCACAAGCCGTAAGTTTTCCCTACAGCAGTCTGCCAGAGACGCAGAGTTCCATCTTCTGATCCACTGGCGTAAAGCTCTCCATCCGGGCTGAACCGCACACAGTGCACAGGCCCGAAGTGCCCCTTATATGACTCTGTAAGGGAGGCACATACACATCACATACGTACACACATTATATATGAACTTAAAAGACCCCATATGAACTATAAATGACCCTATAGGATGTATATGAACTAAATGACCCTATATGATGTATATAGGAACTAAAAGACCCTACATTCTTTAACTCAAACACATGCTTCCTGTGTGTATCAGTATGAGAAATTAGTTTATCCTATTCTTACCAGTCTATAAGCATTGTAGCTTATAAATTATATACATCTATACATTACAGTTTCTAATGAACAAGTTACATAGCAACTATTTTCCTACCCATTTCCTCCTTGGTGCTGTAGTCATATTTGTAGAGTTTGAAATCGTCTCCTCCAGCTACAAAGAAGTCTTTCTCGGGATGCAGGGAGGCAGAGTGAATAGAAGCAGGAGCATCTACAGTCTTTATCAGGTCCAAACTGAAGAACACACACATGGCTAAGTACCTGCAGTCCATTAACTCACTTCCCAAAAGTACTACTTGCATTATATAAATGACATCGTTCTACCTGTGGGCTTTGTAAAAGGCGATTGTTCTCCCGTAAGTGATGACAAGAATCTGTCCATCAGGGACGTACTCCATGCTGCTAACAGAGGCCTCAAACGAAAGTGTCTTCACTGCCTCCATTGTGTTCTTGTCCCAAAGCCTAGACATGAAAGTAGAAACAAATTCAAACCCATACAAAATTTGCTTATTACATCTGATGCAAAAGAGGCGGAGACGTGGAACTCGAAATCGCTCAACTGGTGGTCAATGCTACCCACCACAAGGTTCGATGCCATTCGACACTCACCGGATAGTTTTGTCCTCCGCTGCGGAAAGAATTTGTTTGTCATTGTTACACCATAAGGCTTTCTTTATTGCAGAGGTGTGACCTGCAATCTCTTGGGGTTCTGCAACACAAATACCATAGTTTTATTACTGGCATTAGAATAGGAATGGTGTTGAAATTGTGGCATGTAAACCAATACTGCACTTGACAAAAGCCACATACCTGCTTCAGGTTTGCTAAGGTCATAGATGCGCAATGTTTTATCATTTCCGCCAGTCAGGAGACAGTTACTGTCCTGTTGATTGATAACAAAATACTTGTCGCACATGCCTTCTTATGCCACAATGAACACAAGTGACATCATCATTGTTCTGGACCCAAGTCTTACCTGCGTGAAGTTCACCGATTTCACAATGTGCCTATGCGCCAGAGTGAGGACCTCATCTCCACTGACGGCGTCCCACACCTTTCTGTCAGGAGACAAAATAAAAGACACGTTCATTAAATGTTCTTTGTGGATGACGTGATCACGGCCGGTTCTTGCGCTTACGCTGTGAAATCTGCTGCGGCCGTAGCGGCTTTCGTAGCGTCCGTATTTAGGGTGGCACCCCACACAGCACCCTTGTGACCCAAAAATGTCCCTATCCAGTCACCGGTGTCTCCCTGGCGCAACATAGGTTTGCCATCTGCATGGGACAAACGTGCACACAATTTGAACATGTTGACATCCAAGTTCACAATTTGAACATGTTGACATCCAAGTTCACAAGTTGAACATGTTGACGTCCATCCACACCTYTACTGCATTCATAACCTCATATCAAGCCTGGCATCTCCTCACAACCACTAGCATTCAAAAACAAAGAGACACACATGCCTTTACAAGCGCTGATAAGGAAATATCCACATGGGGTGATGCCACTGAACGCCAGATCCACAACAGGTCTGGTGTGACCGGAACAGGTGAGAGGAGTCTGTCTCATAGCCATACTCGCTGGAGACCTGGAGAGGGGTAAAGGTATTTAAGCACCCTCGTTAGTTAACATTGGTTAAACACCACAACAGATGTCTGCTAACGCAAGCTTGGCTTCCTAATAAGCCGATCGCTACCTTGCAAACAGCGCCCTGTGGCCGGATAAGTGTCGGGGCTGATCCCAGCTACAGTGCTGTGCCACCGGCTACACAACGTGCAACTCGCGTGCTAAACTCGAACCCTAGCTGAGGATACAGGAACATACCGGAAGCGCTGGTGCGAAAGCCGTGCGTCGTTTCCGGTCCATGGCGACACGGGATTGGTCGGAAACGGACCGGCGCACTTCCGTATTGTGAATGAATAAAGTTGAACGATGTTAAACTGTTTAGGATGCATCTTGTTTACATATTTATTAATGCATCTCAGATTCACAAACCTAAATAACATATTTATTTAAATAAACAAACAGATAAATAAACAGTTTCTTCCATAAGTTATAAACTTAGTTGCTCTTAGTTGTATTTCCACAGTTTACTTACAGCTATAACGTGTTTGGATATTACGTTTTTTAAGAATTAAAGAAATATTGTATATATTGTATGTATATATATTATTGGGCAGAATAAATACTTTGCATTGGAGCCAATGGTCACGACACAAACACCTGGGCAGGATAGTTTTACATAGAAACATCCACATTGAAACACTGTTGTTTTCTTGTTTAAACTCAATAACATAGAGAATAACAACTCTGATAACATAACATTCAGTGACGACAAAGTGACGTTTGGTCTCTAATCTCACGATGGTCTTAATGTCACGATGAGACACCTGGGAGAAATTGCCAGAAAGGGCCACAACAAATAAACAAATAACCAACAAATAAACAAAATCAACAAATAAACACATACAAAGTACCAAAACATATAATATACAGATATGCACAGTTTATAAACATGT